>JAMLFT010012585.1:0-10331 GCA_026544285.1 Pachyrhizus erosus
AGAGCCCCTTCATCACACTACCTAAGGTATATAACATTTTGTTTAATTTGAAAAATCATTAAAAATAAAATTATATTATGAAAATAACCATTTTGCCCTTAGATTTTAAATTATCTATGTTGTCCATTAAAAATTCATTTTTATGATGAGAAAACAAACTATTTGCTAGGAAATGTAAATTATTTTATTTCCTAGAAGCATTAAGGGTACAATTCTAAGAAACAAGGTTGAAATAATGATTTTTGAGAATTTTACTAAAATACCCTTGTGAATAAATAGATAAAATATTTAACCTGGTGAAAGATAAAGAAACTTCTATGACTATAACCACAAATGAAACATTAAAATCTCATAGTAAGAAGACAAGAAAATTTTAAGAACTTTTATAAAAATACCAAAATACCCTTAGACCTAATTGTATTCATTAAATCATAATTTCTTCTTAAGAAACCTTATAAAAAAAATCTTGAAAACTCTATGGCTAAGATACTTTGATATTTAACTCAAAAGAATAAGGGTTTCTTAAATAATTATTTAAACCTAAGGTTAAAAAGTAAGAGCAACTTTCTGACATAAAATTCTAGTAAGTATATTGGTGGTAAAATAAGTGTTTAATGAACATTCTTTGGTGTTAAACAAACAAAATAAGACACCAAAAATTATAGAGAAAAGACAATTATTAATATCTCAGTTCAAGAAATAAATAGATCGATAAGTCTTCATAAACAAAAGAGATCCCCCTTAGGCCAGAGACAAAGCTAGTAATGGCCAAGTAAAAAGCAAGAATCTTCAAATTAGAAGATTCCAGGGATCTAGTACCTAGAAGACTTGATCGGTAGAAGTAAGGATGGATAAATAGAATGAGAGTGAAATTAAAGAATGGAGAAAATGCAATGGGTTGACTATAGAAGGTACCTGAGGAATGTATGCAGGTTGTGGAAGTCCTTGGGGGTGTTTAGGCACCAAGTTTGTGAACTGCCCAGATTAAGGAGTCACAAAGCCAGCTTGGTAACCCCGACAAAACATAGCATTAACCAAGTCAGTAGAGAGTATCTAAGTCATATACCAGCTTGAGATATGTACTCCTGACCGTCACCCAAAAATATTGCAACTCATGGACTTTATATTACGATTAGCATAAGTCCTCTGGCGGTAAAAGTAAAGCGGCAACGAGGGATCCCTAAATACGTTAGTAAATTACTAAATAGGGTACAAAGTGGTGAGATTAAGAGCATACGCGTACAGGCACACCCATATTGTATGACTATTTCAAAATTGAAGATTCACTCCTACATTAACCCTTTTAAGGAAAAGATGTCTGAAGAATTCTGCCCGTTATTCCACTTATCGATCACTCCTTTGTGTGGACGATGGACAAGAGATTCATTATATCAACTAGATACCTATATTGGATATGTTCATTTTACTTTCTTCCATGCAGCTCCGTTTGCTCCCACTTCCTATGGGTAGATAGATCTCCTTATTGTACTAACTCAGGTGGAATCGCCACGAGTGTCTGAATCACCTCCTGGTTTCCCATCACATCCTAGGAGGAGACGTCCCAACAACTCTTCCTCGAGTCATACTAGACATAGAGTGGTCAGATCTGCTCCCATAATGGATTCCTCCGAGGAAGAGGATCCCTTCGAAGATCCGGGAGACGAAGTTTAAAATTTTCTCTTTGTAATGTTCATGATGTACACATGTAGACTTTTGTTTAGTAAATGAAAGTAGTCTCTTATGTATGTGTGTTTTAGTAATGAAAATAAGGTCGTTACAATATAATTTTAGGTAATGTAGTATATACCAAAGGCATTGACATTAATGAGCTTTTTATGGGTGGGCATGTGCTCCTAGACTATTTCAAGAGTTAGTGTTGGTACCACATGACATACGAAGTAAAGTATAGAAGATGTTGCATCACATGTGCATTTGCATGACTTAATTGCTAAGTTATGTGACTTATATATAAGCTTTGTATGTAGACTTATGCTAGCTTATATTTCATTTTTGTTGATGCTATGTTTCATCTATTATATAATGTGAGAATGATTACCACTCCCTTTTCTTGTTATTTTTGTTGTGTGTGTTTGGGCTAATTATCATTTGTAGGTGAGGATCATCTAGACATTGAGCATAATGCTAGAGAAAAGTCTTAATATTTTATGCTTAGTTTATACTTTTATTTTTCAGAACTTGCGCTCTGATAACTGTGCTAACCCTTTTGATTTACAATGTGTTTGTGTATATATATGTGTATGTGAATGTATTATTAGATGGATGATTATGAGAATTAAGAATGCGAACCCTTTACTCATTAAAAGCTTTAAAAAAAATTTAATTTCGTCTAATAAATGAGCCAACATATGTCTCAATCAAATCCAAATGAAATTGAGTCTCTGAAAGCAACCTAACAATTCCTATAACTTCTACTACAACTTTATTACCATCAACCACAAAGATGATTCTTTCATCATCACTTGACAGACGACTCCACAAGTACCCTTACATAGACATACTTATATAAGTAATAATACTAGAATCTACCCACCAAGTGTTCTTTGGTAGAAAAATTGAATCAACTTTAGAACAAACAAAAGTGAGAAGTTTACCCTTGTCTACACACCAAATTGTGTACTTGAAACACTTATACTTCACATGTCCCACATTCTTACAAAAGTAACAAGTAAATTTCTTACTTTTCTTTGTCTTCTCTAGTTAAGAATAAATTTATGCAATATCCTCACATTTCTTCCTTTTTTTATCCTAAGAATGACCTAGTTTAATCCAACATTATGGTAAATAAAGTTCATTAGAATTTTCGTAGTTAGAATAGGTTGACTAATCTAATCCCATGCAATTAAGAAGCTTCTCAACTAATTTTTTTAAACTTTAAAGTTTGTATCATGCAACTTTGGGATTCCCAAAAAATCAGTAGTGAAAATAGGAGTGATAGCAATAATAACTAAAGAAAAAATAATAAACATAAAATGCACAAGCAATCTTTATGGTAAATTTAAAGACCCAAACAAGATGCGTAGTATATCATAAATCCTCGATCTTTAGATTGAAAATACTAGCTGCAAGTGGTACTCTCAACATAATAATCAGAAATTGGTAATAGATCATATCAAACAATGGTTGTTTTAGGACATTCCATTGCTCACATGGAAAATTAATTTGATGATAACTCTTGGTAAATAATGATTGTCTTTGAATAGTTCATTATTCACATGAAAAATCAATCCTTATAATCACATGTAACTATCAAGCCAAATTACGTTTTTCTTTAGGCCAAATACAACTCACATGAATAATTCCACACAACATTTATATAAATTCAATCAAATTAACCTACGCAACATAGGTTACTTTAGGAATATATTTTGTAACATCCTTAGATATATCAAATTGAATAATAGATTTTATACTATTTTAATTACTGGATAGAAAAAATTGAGTAAATAGTAATTAAACTATAATTTCATAAATGTAATTTTGTCAAATAGAAAATCACACAACTTTATCATTATAAAACTTTTGTAATGTCTTTAAAACATTTTCATAACAATCTACAATACAATATATAACATATCTTTATAACTAGAAACTTGTCTCATGAAACATTTTGATCATAGAATCATTCATTAATATTGATCATTACTATATATATATGTATTTGTAATAAAAATCCTTCATGTGTCTTTATAGGGTTAATTATTCATAAGAGTTCATTATACTTTCAAATATAAATAATATGTAAAATATTATATAAATTAAATACATGTCCAATTATTAGGTATAATCAAAACATATATAACTTAAAACAATAATCCTAAGTAGTTAAAGTGATGTTCCTATCATCCATATGTTCCACCCGAACTTAATAGTTAAAAAGCCCTAAAGAGATTCCTGAGAAGTATCCTCTTATGGATCTTCCTCAAGAAACTCTTTAGGATCCTCCTCATTAGAATCGTCCAATGTGAATGTCTATGGGTCACCCTTCTACTTGTCGCCTAGAATGTCAACATCTTCATATTTGAACCTAAATCCTCCTTAATCTTTTTCTTTGACTCCCCATCATCCTTAGTATCATCATCAAACAAATTCTCCTCAAAAGTAGCCATTAATCTAACTTTGCTCCTAGAAAAACATAAGTTTAGTACCATCAAATAAGAGGGAAAATATTGATGACAAGGGACATGATAGTTTGATCCATCAACCCCTTCATGATTAGATGATGTAGCTATAAAAGGTAAAGGAAAAGGGAAGAAAGATGTGTCTAGCCTAAGTTGATCTACATGTTAATACAATGCATTGGCTAGGAGAACCATATGTTCATATCAAAAGTCATCATGCTTTCACTCGCCATCATAGAGAGTCATCCTTAGTTGATATGTTAGAATCTAGCACAAATCGTTGTCTAAAAAAAATAAAATAACACATGGGTGAGTCTTCCACCTTACACAAACAAATAATGCATACACACAAACACAAGCTTTCTAAATTATTCTCTTTTGATCACCACTTGTCCCAAATTAGATGGTTAGTTTGACTTCATATCATATGAATCTATTGCCACTAGAACCACTAGAACTTAGTGAACTTACTTTATTTTAAGTCGGAGGACTTATCAGGAGTTCGCTCCCACCTCAATAATCAAGTAGGGTTCTTCACTAATAAGGATCATCTCGCTTTAATCAGGATTGTCAAGTCAATTTTATGCAAAATTCCTTACAACTTGGTGCCACATTTCCAAGGTTTGTTAACTTGTGATTAAATAATTCATCAGGTATCAATTTGCCCTATCATCCCCACAAGCTTTGAAATTGTCTCCTTAACTTACAATATATGTTTAGTCTTATTAAATATGAGTTTGTATAACCTTCTATGCTCTTGGAACACAACAATGACCATCTACATGCACTTATACTTGTCAATATACAATAGAGGATACACTTCATTTTCACTCTCAATGGTTCATAATTTGACATCAATCATAATGATGGTTTCATCGTTAACAACACATTTCAAAGTGTCACCACAAATTTACATAACCAAATGGCACCTCACCCCAAAGGGTTATTATATTTTTATTACATATAATCCATCAGAAAAATATTATTCTTCTTCCACACGTTTTCACCAATTTAATATTTTAAATTATCACCATCCACATCAATTTTCATTACCCATTACGAATATCATTTGTAATTTATCATTTTTAAAAGTTTTATAAACTTCCTCACTACTCTTAGTTTTATAAATTTTGTCCAAGTTATACTTCTTTGTATCCATTACACATTGTCTTCCATCATGTTCATAATTATTTTATTCACAAGTTCTAATTCCTTTTTCTTATTATTATTTCGTGTCAGCATTATATTCACCCTATATGTTTTCGTGTTAATTTACTACTTTCATAGTGAACAAATCATTTACTTGAGGTCACATTCATTTTACTAAATGTACTCTCTTTTTGGGAGTTCATTTAGCCAATTACCCAAAATCACACATTGTATTTGAGTACACAACACATATTGCTTGAAAGTTTTGCCTTCTAGCCTCCAAGTTTCATAAATTAAGAAATTCAAAAATCAATGTCAAAGTCAAAAAATTAAATGATCTTATTATAATATAAATTAAGGTTTCCCTAATAAGATTTGATCATCACAATTATCTACTAATAAACTCATGATCAATAATAATTAACATATCACTTAATCATTAAATATACGCATATGCATGACATTAAAAGCTCATTAATTATGAAAAATAACAAATCACATCAATTGATCATGAAAATAATCAGTCTAACTTTTCATTATATGTTATTCACAATAAAAATTTCTCATAATTTATTTCTAATATTTATTATAGTTTTCCAATTAATTTCACTTGCTCCTTATTTACTATTTTCTAAGTTCTCAAAAATATTAAAAATATTTACTCAATTTCAATGGTGCTAAATTTTTACAAAGGTCATTCTACATGTCTCATGGTCTCCAATAATTTTTCCCAAATCCAAATAAATTTGTTTGGCATTATTTTATATTTTCTACAAGTTACTTGTCCAAAACAAAGCATTCAACTATTTATTTTTAATAAATATTAAAAGTTCCTAATATTCTAAATAAATTATAGTAGACATAAAGGGAATCATAAGCTCACAATAAATTTATTCAAATGTTCATTGAAACTATTTTCTAACATTTATTTTAACTCTGGAAAGATTTCTAGTAATTTAACAAGACAAATGTTAAAATTAGCAAAACCTCATAATTAAATATTAACAAATTTACATAGCATCCCCATACCTTAAGAATTATTATCATACTTATAGTTTTCAAAAATTCCATCAAAATAAGTTTCTAAAGTTTTTCTTAAGTCGCAAACAAATTGAACATCATTAAAGAAAATTAACTTCAAAATAGTAAATGACCTCAAAAAAATCTGAAAGAAAATTATAGATGAACCCAAAGATCCTAAAAATTTCTAAGCATACCATCATCTTGCACATAGTTGATTCTCACATATTTTAAAACAAATAAAAAATAACAATAATTATACTTCATCCCTTTACTTGTTATCCCTCTTACATTATACTTTCATAAAATCAACATGAAAATTCATACACAAACAGAATCAAATACATAGTAAAACTATGAAATAACCATCAAACAAATTTGAGGTAAGTACCCTTATACCCTTTTCTCCTAGCTTCAAAATACTTGATTATGAGTGTTGATGAAAAATTTGTTGTCTCCTTAATATTATACTTGAAGCTTGTTTTAATCCAATGGTTAGATATTTTAGAATTTGAGATGAAATTTCAAAATTAAAGAGAAAAAGAGCTTTTAAAGAGAGAAAATTTGTCTAAAAATGAGGAAGACTACAAATAATTTTCTCTTTCTTACTTCAACACTTAAAAAAACCACAAAACCTACCATAAATCTTCTAAAATTTGACATCCCCTTGCTCTCTCTCTATGCCTCTAATTTTTAATTGGGTCCATATAAGGTTCAATGAAGCCGGTTGTAGGCCTACCTCAATTTTCGTGATGAATTCATCAATAAAAATTTTAGTAGTTTTGTCTAATTTCATCAAATAGTGTATTACAAGTATTTTCTATTTTAATTACTTACCTCTTTTATTTAATAATTTAATTAATTAGTCCCTTATTATTTTACTATTTTGATTAAATCAATTTTTTTACCTAAAGAATAAATTTTATCATTAATAATTATTTCAATTAAATACATATCACCAACACATATAATTTAATTATAAAAATATAAATTTTAATTTCTATGATAAATCACATAATTAACTCATTGAAACAATTAAAAACAGAGTTATATTTTCATGATATTATAATTTCAATTAATCTAACAAAAAATATAAAACAATTTAATTAAAATAGGGGCAGGGGAGAGGGGGAAGAATTCACAAATATATGCAAAACCTAAAAAACTCTATATCTATATCACTGCTTAACGATCACATAACCGTCCAACAATCCTTAGATTATAAGATTATATCTAAATCCATTTTTAATTTCACTTACGAATCATTTTTATCACAAATTAATGCAATTTATCCGAAACCATTCGTGTTAATTTTTCAATATTGGAATCATAGAAAAAGAAACCAGAAAGAAATCCAGGAGGCAAATCTTTATCTTAAGTAACTTTATTTACAGGATACAGTAAAAAATAATATGATGCCAGTATATCCAAGCTAAATTTCCAAGATTCCCAAAGATTACAAAAGATTTATAATACAATGAAATAGGAATCAAAAATATTATATATATAAATATATATCTTCTTTCCTAAAAAAAATGAATTTCACATTATAATAAAATTATAAATCAATTGTGTGGTGAAAAAAAAATAATTAATCTAAATCACTATCAAATGGCTATTAACCAAAATAAAACTGCGTCACAGCTGTATATATAAAATAAGAATCAACACATTTAGATACCAAATTTCATGAAAACTAAATGAATGCCGTGAATTTCTTTAAACATAAAAAAAAAACCTTTTGAATTTCATTTCATGGGACCATTAATTCCTTAATATATGATATTAAGATATATCATTAGCCATTATTCTTTAATGCCAAAGAAACTTTTCATATCAATATGCCTTGATGTGTCAATTTCTTGGAAAAAGTAAAGGTTTACATAGAAGGAATTGCTTTCCGCAATTCACAAATCTTGTAGCAGTTTACTGAATCCAAATATTCTATGCTCCTTATATATCTTTGTACAAAAACCACTTTCATAACATTATTTTAATTTCAAAAAACTTCATTCTAATGCAACACTGGGCACAAGTAGCATGATGCTAGATCCGAGATTAAATGTCATCCGGATAAACCAAGAAATAAAAAAACAATAATATTAAAATATGTAAATACGAAAATCACATCATTATCAAAAAAGAAATTTATTAATCCTTAACACTTTAATATCCTAATAACCAAAAAATGAAGAACTGTTGTGATACAACTTGTTATATTTTTTATTCTGTGTGAAAACTAAAAATTCACAAGTACAATTGTAAAACAATTCATCAATAGTCATATGGTTTATAACATGCTTGATTATTAAGCATTAGATAAAATACCTGAATTCATAGTTGATTCCTAATCTAAGTATTATTCGACAAATGTTGTAAGATCTTTGCAACAATTCATTACAAACAAGAATAATGATATTATGATTTTTCTTCAATCAAAGCCTCCTTATTTCTCAATGGAACCTTCATAACTCTTTAGATAAAGAGAAGATAAAATATGTGTCAATTTTGTATATTAGAAACCATAATCTTCTTATAATGTGTTAACCTATAAGGATTGTCATTATCCTCTAATGGATCAACACTAACATTTGCTCATTTTAGTCCACATCACCTTATTTAGTTATCTAATGAACTCCCTTATTTTAACAACAAAATAAAACTCACTAATGATAAATAACTAATATAATTATCTTATAATATTAATTCATATTAATTATTAAAGCACAAAATTCCAACAATAAATAGACTCACATTTAAATATGTTAACTATTATTGTATCAAAAAAATATGTTTGCTATTAATTTTCTTTATATCTTTATATCTATAATCTATAATATTATATAAAGTTTTTGTTAGAGAAAAAAATTAATAATCACTTTTGTTGTCTAAATAAGGTTAATATTGACTTTTTATTGTCACATAATTAAAGATGATAACTTTGTAGCCAATTTATTGTTTACACATTAAAAAGTAATTCAAGAAAGAAATAATTATTTAGTTATATATGCAATATGAAGTGCATAAATAAATATTTAATTTATAAATTTATATTTAAATATATTGTATTACAAAAAATATTAAATTTTCTAATTGATTGCACACAAATACTTTTTAAAATATTATTTTAATTAAATAATAATGGAGTTGTAATAATTTGAAAATTAAAAATAAATATTAATATAAACCTATTAATCTATTAATATATAGAAAATTTCAAAGAGAGAAATTTGCCAAAATTTTTTTGATCCAAACTAAGAGCAATACTAATATTTTCTTTCATAATTACTTAACTAGAAAATTGTATAATCAAATTAGTTAGTCATATACTTTATATATACCATGTGACGTTTCAAATAAGACTTTATCTACCATGTGAGTTATACATCATTGTCTTCATCAACATAGATCTTTCTAATGGATCCTCCTCCTCCAAAGTCTCCTCCATTGACTTTGGATCAGCGACCTCCTTAGGACTCAATCCTTTAGTGGAAGAAGAATAAGACAATTAAGCCAAACTCTAGTCGACGGGATTTCTAAGTAGAAGGAACCCACACATGGTGCATGAACTGAAAGGAGGCAAGGCCTACTTTGGAATCATATTGATAGGAGAGGGGCCTCGATAAGTCATTACTGGATCAAGGGAAGTGGAATTAGATGAGGTTGGAGAGGGAACAAACACGAGTGTATCCTGGAGCCAAGACTTGTGTTAGAATCATGAGGAGGTCAACATGTACTGCTCTCCTATGTGGAGTGTCCTTTGGTGACAAAAATGTGAATAACACTAAGCCCATGAAAGTGTCATCCTTAAATAGTGGGTCATGGACCCACCACCCCTTGATGGGTTGAATCGCTAAGCGGAAGATTGGTTAGTAAAATATCACCATCACGATTTAAAAAAAAAACGGATGTAAGGAGTGAGTCTTGTATCCAATTTGAGTCATACAAATGATAAGTGTCATTATTTAATATATTTACGTATAAAATTTGTGTCTTTTGGGCTTTATTGTTGTGGAAATTAGC
>JAMLFT010012586.1:0-10331 GCA_026544285.1 Pachyrhizus erosus
ATTTATTAATTAAATCAATTTTTAAATTTTATAAAATAAAATTTTAAATATTTATATTTTTACACTTTAGTTTTTATTTTTACAATTTATAAATAATTTCTTAACTTCCTACCGAAAAACATTCTTGAATAATTTTAAATTTATGTTTTTATATTTCACTTATATATATGAATATCCGTATAATTTTCTGAATTCTTGAAAGTCCGTGTACAAATAACGAAATTCCAATGGTAGGACCTGGTTTTTTAGTTCCGTACTTCTGCTAATTTTCAGATGTTTCTCGTTGAGCTCTTGTCTTCCATTTCCATAGATACTGATCGATCTACTTTGATTTTAATAATAATTATATTAATAAAAAAATAAACTTAGTTGCAACATGTCTTTAAAAAATATAGTCTTGCTCATATGTTCTTTACTACGTTTCCATCTCATAGTCATATATTATCTCTTCTCTCTCAATCTCTTTTTATTCATTAATGTTATTTTTTAAAATATATTTGTAGTCTTTTAAATAAAAAAAATTATTTTGATTCTCAAATTAAAATTTTATTTTTTTATCTCTCGAATTTATGAAATATTATTTTTAATTCTTCAATTGCATTTTGAGAATTTAAAAAAGACTAAAAGTTTGTCCTTTTTAGTTTTTCAAACTTATTTTGAAGACTAAAAATAATATTTCATGAATTTGAGGGATTATAAACAACAAATTTTTAATGGAGGATTAAAATAAAAAATATTTCAAATTTAAGAACTATATACATTTTTTTTAACTTATTGTTTATTTATAATAATTTTTCTTTATTTTAAATTTTTTTTATCCCAATTAATGGAAATTCATATAAATTTGTTAACACACAATTAGAGGGGTTGGATTGATTAAATCCTTCACTCGTTGTCAATTGCCTTAATTCATTTATCTCCAATTACTTTCTTATCTCGGCTTATAGGTCATTGTTCCGCCTTTAATCCAATAGTTTTTCGACTTCAAGTGATCCACATTGTAAGTCTTAGAAGATGAACCTAACCTTGACTCTTTCTTCTAATGTTAGCCATGGTGTTTGGTGGACAATAAGAGACTCATCAAACGACTTTGTTGCAGTTCTTTAAAAAAGTTATAAAAGTCATCTTTCGTTTGTCTATAACTCAATTGTGACATCATTAAACCTCATTAAAAACTCCTTTAACGATTCACTTTGCTATTGACGGACATTAAATAAGTCATCCATTACTAATGATTTCTCCTTCTTGGCTATGAACTGTGCTAATAACCTAAAAAAACCTTGAATTGAGCAATTGAACCATTCTGTAGTGCACTGAACCAGTCTAATGCAACACTTGACAATGTCCTCACAAACATCTTGCATTGCACAACATCACTACCTTCACTAATCAACATTTGGGCATGAAATTTTTTCTAATGTTGATTAGGGTCGGTAGTCTTGTCAAATGGCATCATTTTGAGAACCAATAAATGAGGAGAAATGCCCTCATTCATAATCACCTACACAAATGTTTGAAAATCCCTCAACCAAAGCCTCACCTTCCAAGCGCCTTAGATTCGTCGCTTAAGCCTACAACACTGCTTAAGTGTTATCAACTCTTCTTCTAATCTCTTCATTCTGTTGACGTAGGGCATCTAAGGCTTGCAATGCCTCTTTGATCCTTGTTATAGGTTCTTCATTCTCCTTCCTCATTTATGCTATTTCCATTATCAACTCCTGCAGTATCGAAAGCTCATCGTTAGGGATGTCTGACGCTCACATTTTGTCTTGTTTTTGTTGTCTAGTGAACCAAAACAACACCAAGAGTTATATAAAAAGATTTCACTGAATCCTTCGATGCAACATTTAGATTGTTAATTAAGACTTAGTTAAAGTTAAATATATTTCTTTTATACAACAATGACACTAAAATTTAAATAAAAAATCTCATTCAAAACTATTCAAATCTCTAATAATTATATCAACTATAGTAAATTAACAATTAAATATCTTAAAATATGATTTTATAAAAAAATACTGAAACTTAAAAATAAATAAAAAGAATTAATTGATAATTTTATACAAAGGAAAACCTTAAATCATTCTTTGTTGTTTTCTTATTTTTCTACGCTCATATACATAGCATTAGACCCTAAACTACCATGAATGTCTTTTATCATGAAGTACCCTATGTTACTTTATCATAATAGATAGTTTAACTTAAAACATGGTGGCCTTTAATTTTTAAAATATAATTTTGATTTTTTTTATCTATCTATGTAATAAAATTGTTAATTTTAATTCAATATTTAATTTATATATTTTTATTTTTATTTTTTATTTTATGTAATTAAATTATTTTAATTATATTTTACATTCAGGTCAATAGTTCAATTAAATTAAAAAATGTAAAATTAAATATTAGATCAAAATTAAAATTTTTATAAAATATGAGACTAAAATTATGAAAAAAAATAAAGATACTAAAATTGTAAATCAAAAATTAAAAAAGAACCAAAATTATCATTTTAAAAAAAAATTCCAATGAAATCAAATCAGTGCCGCAAACGCCTGTGGACATTAATCGTGAGACTTTGCGTGAAAGAATAATAAAATGAAAAAGAATGAGCCTTAATTATTTTGTTCAAAATGACAATCTTCTGAGTTATTTAGTTATCAATTAAGTGTTTAAGATTTAGCTAACAACATCAATGTCACGTAAATGCATGCACTTTCATTAAGGTAAGAAAATTAACATAAAGAGAAAAATTGCGACTAAAATTGAAGTTTTTTTATTTTTTTTTATCAGCACAGCTAAAAGTTAAGTTAAAAAACTAAACTAATACAAATAAAAGATAAAACAACAAAACTGACTTAATAACGAATCCTGTATATTTGCTAAAAAAACAAAAACCTATGTTAATAATTGCCTTTAAGAGGCTATAAATATGTAGTTCATTCTCATTTCCCTTCATGAGTAGAGTAATCAATCATTAAGTTATATTCTTCAGTTTGCACTGCTTTTATTTTTCTACTCTTCTTCCTTGTTTCTCTTATAATGGCAAGGATGTCCACAGATCCTCTAATTATTGGGAGAGTCATAGGAGATGTTCTTGATTCTTTCACCCCAACCATACAAATGACTGTAACTTTCAATAAGATGCAAGTCTACAACGGCCATGAGTTCTTCCCTTCCACAGTTACCACAAACCCCAGGGTTGAGATTGGTGGTGGTGATATGAGGTCTTTCTATACACTGGTATGCATAATCTTTTTTATTTTTATTTTTTAGTTTGTTTTATCAAAGAAAATAAGAATAAGGAAACCTTGAGCTGTTTGTGTGTTTTTTTATATATAAAAATTATGTTCCCTGTAATAATACAAAGTACTTCTTACAAAACTTCAATCATTTGATATAAATGTCTCCTTTTCTCTTTGCAGATTATGACAGACCCGGATGTCCCTGGCCCTAGTGATCCTTATCTGAGAGAGCATTTGCACTGGTACTTTAATAGATATATATATATATATATATATATATATATAGCTTGAATTAATTAAATTAGCCAGTTATATATTATGCTTGATATAGGCTAATATATTATATTTCTTGTAATGTTGCTATTACTTGAAAACAAAACCAATTATGAACTGAGAGAGGGAAAAACTCTTGATCAGTAAACTTAGTCCAATATTCTGGATTTGGAATAGACATTGATAGAAATAATTTTAAAAGTACTAATGTTAAAAAATTTAATTCATATTTTAGAATGATATTGAATGTTAAAAGTAAAATTATTTTACAACTTTGATAAGTTTGACATTGAAAATCAATTCTATGCACCAAATTGTTTTTGCTAAGTTCTGACCAAAGACCTAATTTCACTGTACAAACACTCTGCAAAGCAATTCCCAGGTCTCATCCTAGGCTATTTAATTCTTCTTTCAAATTGTGCCCCTTTGCAGGATGGTGACAGATATTCCAGGCACCACAAATGCCTCTTTTGGTAATTTCTATTTATCTAAAGATGTACTAAAAAAATGCATACTCACATATCTAATTAAATTTTTGCACCCCTCTTTTTGGGTAGGGAATGTGTTGGTGAGCTATGAAATGCCAAAGCCTAAGATAGGGATACACAGGTATGTGTTTGTCCTGTTCAAGCAAAAACGTAGGCAGTGTGTTACTCCACCATCTTCAAGTGATAACTTCAACACTCGAAAATTCTCAGCTGAGAATGACCTTGGCCTCCCTGTTGCTGCTGTCTACTTCAATGCACAGAGGGAAACGGCTGCAAGAAGACGTTAGTAATGTACTCAATAAAAATAAAAATGTCTACACGTGGGGGACCTATGTGAGAAGTTTCCGTGCTAAATCATCATGTGGCTGGAAATAGTTCGCACTAATGTTATCCTTTTCTTAATGAAAAATAATTTGGAGTTGATGCTATTTTGGGGTGTGTGACTTTTAGTGTGTTTGGTTAAAAATAATACGTGGTATGTATGTGATAGGAAAAATTATGTCATGCGTCATAAGGGTGAATTATTCCAAGAGAGTTGTGGAAATTAAACGTTCCTATAATGGTTATGACCATTTATAAAAGAAAGGACTTGTAAATTTTATGTAATTTCTCTTGTGTTTAATTTCCATATCTCGTCTATTTGGAGTTTGAATGACATAAGAAATAAAAAGCTTTTGGCTTGGATAGTTATCGATTGGCTCTATAATGCTAATAGCGTGTTTGGAAATCCGTTAAGAATGAAAAAATCATATTTAAAATGAAAAAAGATATAATTATCAACTTCTTAAAATCACATCTAGGATGTGAAAAATCATATTCAAAATTTGAAATCAAATATGCTAACTTTTTATTATGTTATGGGCTGTATATACGGGGTGCTCTCATAAGAGGAGAATGCACACGGTTTTCATTTTTATTTGTAACCTATAGTTTCACTTGTTTCCCTTGCTTTCCAAAGACTATTGAATTAAGCTTTTTTATACATCAAAACCACGAGGAAGTGAATCTTGATTATCAATTGTGTCGGACTTTACTAGACCTATTTCCTTTAGTTGTTTTATGTGAGTATAATCTTCTGCTTTATTTTTTTTTTTCAGACATAAATTATTTGTAACTTTATTAAGGATTTAATTTTGATCCAATCATCTATATTACAGATTGCTAAATTATACATGGGATATCAACAAATGAATCTGATTTATGACAATAATTTCTTGAAAATTCAAAGAGATGCATCATAATATTTGTTTTTCTTAAATCCCAGATATATATGTCAGAATTGTTGATCATATCTATTCATCTATATGAGACCCGCTTTTAGTTAAATTTACAGGTTACCCTGTCAGAGAAATGGAATGAATTTTTACATCTTCAATTATAACCAAGTTTCCAGTGTAATCTTCTAGGATTTATGTTGAATATTTAGCTAACCATATCTTACTGTGGAGTTGGAACAGCAGAATGCAATTAATTCATAAAGAGAATGTGAGTGAAATCTTGGGTCGTAATCCAAGCGAACCAAAGGCAAAGTATGCATGGTGATCACTATTAAAAAGTGTATGCAAATATGGAATACTTACATGAAAAAATACAATATATATTAACGATATCAAGTTTTTTTTTTTTACACTATTGTTGAATCACAAACTACCATGATTAGTTTGTCATCTTTAAAAATAATTATCTTAAAAATTATATTAAATTAGTTAAATGTATAAAAACTTTTACTAAAACAATATACATCCATTAAACCCTTTACATTTGTGCGCACAATCATGGAGTAAACATAACACTTCCATATATATGAGTTTCAGCATTCAGGCTAACACAACACGATTGAAAAATAAATTGTGACATGAACTTCAACTCAACATGACAATTGGTAAGAGCAAGAAAACTGTAGATATTCAAAAAATATTCAACAGACAAATTATCCTAACTATAGTTTTTATTTCCCGAGTCAACTACATAAGTGCGTGTTTGGAACGAATTTATTAACGTAGATCAAGTACTTCCTCACTATATCTAACAATTGAAATAAGCAGAAGTTACTTTAGAATATAACATGACAGATAAAAGGTTTTTCAGAAAATTTAGGATCAACATGATACACTTCTAAGCTGTGCCTTTCTTTCGTTGGAAATTAGTATTAGACTAGATATATAATCATTATTCATTTTTTGTCCTCTCTTTACAATGTAACTTTAGAAAACACAGCTCATCTTCCCTTTCAATCTTGCAGCTTTTCCCACGATGTCCGGATGCACATCTACGATTGGTTTGAATTACGGATGTTTCTTCTAACTAAATGTGAGGCACATTTTCTTCAACATTTTGTTTTGCTGAAAGAAGGGTCGGAAACAAAAACTAGTATGGCAATTTTGGAACTAAATGTATAGCATCTATTTCTCATTAATTAGCTGAACGACCTCTAATCATTTCTGCATCTGTTTGAGTTCATAGTTTGATCCCAGGTCTTTTTTTTTAATAGATTTAAAGTTTTATGTTATATATGGGTTAACATTATACTTATACGTTACTATTTTTTTTTGGTTGTTTACAGTATTCTCTTATCAAATAATCAAAAACTAATTTTTCATAATATAAATATTCATTTAAGAGATTGATTATTTTACACACAAGTTTAAAAAATAAATTCTTGATTACATATTTTAAGAAATATGATTATTTATCAATATATCATGGTATCTTATAATATATTAGTATAATTTTTTTCGTTATATATAAATTAAATTGCTTAGTTTCATAGAATAAAAGAATTGCAGTGTCTTTCTTTTGTCACTTCAGCACATTACCTTAAGCTGAGCCATCCAAACTATGGATAGCAGGCGAAACTGCGGACTGCTCTCATCGTATCCACCCCACATGGTATTTACTTGGCAGACCAGAAAAAAAAGTGTTCTATTTTCCCAGTTCATCACATGTACTTCTACTTCCTTTTCCGCATCCATTGGTTTTTTGATAACCCTAAACTGCTAGGTGCATAGTCTACTTTATTCAGCAATAGGGCACTATAATAGATAAACAATTACGGAAGCTTATTTAAATTAAAGCAAAAAATAAAAAATAAAAATAAAGCAGACAAACTAAGATTCCGATGAAATTGGCAACCTACATGTTAACTTTTTATCCCCTACACTTTATCTGTAGCTTCTGTTACCAGATTCTTTTGATTTTTCTTTTCTTGTGTGTATAAACCAAACTAACAAAACCAAGTTCTTAAAAGAATATCTCTCTCTGAGATTTATCTACATCAAATCTAACCAAAAGGAGGAATTGACTTGTTAACTAGTTGCATAATGGCTAAATGTGACTCGAGAAACCGAAGGGGCCTCCAAATAAGACCTAGCTAGTTATTGGTAGAGTATGACTTTTCAAAAGGAAGAAAAAATGAATTATCAATTTGGATACTGATAATGTTTTTGAGTGGAAAGGAACTGAAAAGGAAAAAGTATTCTGATTTGGCACATACGGAGGAGGATAGTTGGAGGAATATATATTTTCACATGGATAACTATAATATTTAAATTATGTTTTACATATTTTGTATATTTTTATTTTCTTGCTACTTTTTCTTTTCTATCATATTCTTAATTTTTTGCTTTTTATCCCCTCTTTCATACTGTTGTTGAGTGAATAATTGACCAAACAAATTGGTTAAATTCTCCAACAGGATCTCAAATTAAATTAAACGGTTGATACCGAGACAGAGAATCTATCTCTCAGTAGTGGCTTTCAAAATTACTTTAGTAAGTGTTTGGTTAGGTAAAGGTATAAGAGGAAGAGGTAGTGCAAAAATTAAAGATAAATATTGTAAATAAAATGTGATAAAGCTATAAAGATAAACAAAAGATATATTTGGATTTTGAATTCGGATGAAGGTCTTTTCAAGTTAAAAAAAAAGTCTTTTATAGGCTAATTAATAAGCTAAACACATTTTTTGGAGCTACGTTTTTACTATTGTAACTACGTAAAACATGGCTTCTTCACTTTAATTAGTAGCCTTAACCCTGACTTGGTTACCCACGTACTAAATCAAGCCTCACTCAATAAATCGTGATGCGTACACCTAGCTATTTGGGGATGATAATTTCCTTAAATGGAGACGACCTGTAATTTCCTCCAATTGGGCTCCAAAAGTTACCTGATTTGCATCATATTTTCAAGGGAGCATGATCTCAATTTACTTGTACTCCAAATTTCATTTCATTTCACTAGGTTTCACTAACTATCCCAAGTGCAATTGGCTACCACTATTCAAGGAAAGCATGACCTCCTCAAAAATGATTTTAATTAATAAATATGCTTATGGAATGTTTTGATAATGTCAAATTCAACTCTTGAAAGCATTATCTAACATAAAGTCAAAACCAAAAGTTAAAAATTCAAGACGTAAGCAAATATTTGAAGACATTAGTCAAAAATTTTAGATATACTTTTGTAAACTTCTTACTCATCAATTAAGCCATGCTATAATAATCTAATTAGGGGTTTAAACTTTAGTTAGGATAATTATTAAGTGACTAATTAACTAATGCAACTAAACATAGACCTTAAGGGTATAAAACAAGTGAAATGAAAAAGTTATGTTATGAAACTCGAGTCTAGGTTATGCAAACTCGATCTTGCACAATAAAAACTCATAAAAACCCAAGTTACACATTTGGGGACTCTAGTCCCATGAGTCCAAGTGCCAAGGGACTTGGTTTTTGAAGTTAAATTGAATTCAATCACTTCCTTAATAGGCTATATCTTTTTGGATTATGAATATTAATGCTTTTATTGTTAAGAAAACTTTGATTTTGTCTAAGCCTATTAAAATAGAGATGAAGTGTTTTCAAAGCTTTTGAAATTCTCATTTAAAATTAGTACTTATCATGTTTTATCATATTGGATATAAAACTAATATTTTCTAATAAAATTGAAGCAATTTAAAACCAATTGGAATTTTCAAAATATCTTTTCTTCATTCATGAACTCATACATAAGAAAGTTTTTCTAAATAGAAATAAATAAAAAGAAAGAACCAAAATAGAAGTCAAATATAAAGAGAATGAATGTCCAAATAAAAAAAATAATTAGTGTGGTAATAGAAAGTTAGAATTAGGATTATGAAGTGCATTTCTTGGTAAACGAAGAGAGGGTGCTAAGAACTTATGTATGGCTATGTTTGTTTTTGAGAAGTTGTAACTAGCCAATTATTTTGTTTCAAAGGAGGATTCCTTGGAAGTTTAAATAGGAGAGGTATTGGTAGGTGTGTTTTGGAGTTGAGTTGCTAAAGAGGTTTCCTAGTGATATAGACATCAAAGTCCAAGCTCATGAGGTCCATGATTAGTAAGTTTAAGCCCATTACAAGAAGAATTAGGACTAGGATCTAATTCAAGATTTAGGTGAACTCATGACTAAAGATAGATTTAGAAAGACCCAAGAGACATTATAGTACAAGGTGACCCATCTACTGACAAGCTTGAAAAGGCCCAAGAGACATTGCAACACAAGGTGATCCATATATTAGAGGCTCAATTGTCGAAAGTTCCAGTCTAGGAAGATTACATGTACAACATGCTTGGAGAGCTAGAAAGTTTAATTAAGAGATTTAGTTTTTTTTCTATTTGTTTAAGTTCTAAAGTTTGAGTGGTAAAAAAACATAAAATAAAAGAATTTGTTTAGTGCTAGGATTAGAAATCCAAGACTATAAGCATAATATGTTCACACTTAACCATTAGGGCAAATTAGCTTTGTATGTGATATTAAGATTTTTATTTTTTTTATTTACTTTCAAATAAGGTAAACCCATAAACTAAATTTATATTAAAACCTTTTGGGAGTTCAAAATTGGAAGATTATGATTGATTAATATTCTTTGTGAGTTTTAACTTTGTTAGGATTCTTTTTTGCATTTGTTGATCTTATCAAGAATTCTTCTATTTTTGTGGCGATCCTCCTTAGACTCATTAAATAATCTTGTTTGTGACATCTTACCTTTCAAGTTTCTTTGTTTTATTTTCAAAAGTCCCCATTTCAATTGATTTCCAAACCTTAACCCTTGAATTTCCAATTTCTTATTTCAATTCTTCTTTAGAAATCTTATCATAGTGTGAAAGAAGTCTACTATTGTATCTTTAGATTCATTAAGGTGTGTGATTGTTAGTTATTTTTTTCTACTTTGGCAAGTGTACCGATTCAATCATAGTATAGTACTTTTTCAAGTACGAATGTCGTACCCACATGGAACAGTTTCAGTAAAATTTCTTATGTTATAATTTTCTCTGAGTATAAATCAATGAACAAATGTTTAGTTTAAATT
>JAMLFT010012587.1:0-10331 GCA_026544285.1 Pachyrhizus erosus
TAATTTCAGTAAAATAAAATATTATTAAGATTATAGAATTTTAATAAGAATTTAAAAATACAAAATAGAATTTATAATAAATTAAAAATTGAAAATAAAGAAATAAAGAAAAAAATATAGAAAATAAAAATAAGGAAAACAAAGAAAGAAAGAAGAAAAGAATAAATAAACAAATAAAGACTGTGGACGATAAAGCAAGGTGTCTAAAAAAAGGGTGTCACAAAACTGGTTTGACGTCCTCGACAAAGTGGAGCATTATCAAGATTCGGTTGAGAGTACCTTTGGACTAATTGCCAGACAGGGTATGTACTCCCAATCATTAACCAAAAGTTGTAAATTGATATTCAATGATACGCTCGTGTAAGTCCTCCAAGAGTTAGTAGTAACGGAGACAGCGAAGGGCCCAAATGATTAGAAAATCTATTTAGGTACGAACGATGAGATGAGAGTCTACGTTAGATAGGACTACCCATTATCCTATGCATATCCTTGAATTTATGACTCACTTCTACAACCCCCTCCCTTTCAGACTAAGCATGGTAGATGACTTTCAGTCACTCTTTCATCTAACAGTGTTACCATTGGAAGGAAAATGAACTTATGACAAAATCCAAGGTGATGATACATTCATAGGATATGTTCATTTCGCCTTCAGACCTACCAATATTGTGGTGCCTTAGAAATTTCACCATGTTGACTTGCCAGTAGTTCTCTCACAGACCCCGCCACTTAGATTCCTGAATGTACCCACTAATTGGTGACAACCACAAAATCCTCCATCATCACATACATCAATGGGGTTAGTCCAAGCTGGTAATATAAATCACAAAGAAGATTCAGTAGATGAAGAAGATCCATCCAAAGCTTCCGATTAAATTAGAATAAGTTATTGAAATATTTAAATAAAGAACTTTTATTTTTAGTAGTTGTCTCACAACATTTAAATAATGTATGACTTTTCTACTTTATGTATATTATGAAATGAGAACTTAGAATAGAAATATTATAATGAGATAGTTATCATCAAATTATAATTTCCCGAATTAGTTGAGATATAAGTTTTTATCTATATAATAACTCTGAATATATTAATTTCTAAAATATAAGTAATAAAAAGGGATGTTACATTATTAACATTCTTAATAAAAAATGTTTATCTAAAAGAAAGAAAAACTAATAACACATGAATTAAAAATACAATAGTATGCTTACAAGAACGAAATATATTTAAAATTTAAAGATCAGTCAATAGTAAAAAAAATGAAAATTATAATAAAAATGTTTTTATAAAAAATTTAATGTAAATTAAAAACGTTTTCAATTATACCATAAAATACTATATAATTTTATTTTATTGTTTTGCAACGGTCATCCAAAATTTGTCAGAAGTTGTGCATCAAGAGAGGGGTACCAGCGTCTTTATGAAAACACTGGGAAATACATTAGTGGCGATTTTAGTCGTCAAATATATATTTTTAACCGTCAAAAACATTTGTTTTTAGTGATTCAATTTTACTTTATACATATAGTTTGGTAATTTTATACAAAGACTTATATTTTTGAACTTGCATTTTCTAAATTAGTTCTGTCATGATTTATAACATTTATAAAAAATTTATTTTATATTAGCTTAAATATAAATTTATGCTATAAAAAATAGAATCTTTATAATTTTAGTTATTTAAATTATTTTATTTGAATCATTTAAAGATTTGTTTTACTTATTAATGTTAAGTAATTTTTTGTTTTAAATAGTTTATATTGTTATTTAAATAATAAAATAATAATAATTTGATTATCTAGTGATTTATCAACAATAGTTATATATAATTTTTTGTAAAATTGTATTTTTAAATTTTTTATTAATTAGTCAACAAGTGAAAAACAATGTAAATGGTATTAATGTTGGACTTGTGAATGTGAGGGATGTTGCACAACGCTAGTGTTGCAATGTGATCAAGAAATTGAGCTTTAGTAGGAGGTACTTTGGGGAGGGTAAGAAGGATGGAGGGGCTGGTTGTGAGGAAGTGGAACATCTTGATGGCCTGTTCACAATGCTCAAATACATTTTGGCTTTAGCATTTCCGACTATGTCCCTTGCTTGAAGGGACTTGACTTGGATGGTCATGAGAACAAGTTGAAGGAGGCCATTGAAATCGTGAACAAGTATCATGATCCCATCATTGATCAGCGTATCAAAGAATGGAATGATGGGTCCAAAATCCTTGGAGAGGATTTCCTTGATATCCTCATCTCACTCAAAGATGCCAACAATAACCCGCTATTGACCACACAGGAAATCAAGGCACAAATCATAGTACGTAATATATATATTATTCACTTCTTTTATTTCTCTTTTACATGCATTTATGCTTGCACATATTACTTATATATACAAAGGAATGATACAAACACACTAATTTACTTAGAATCCATTCAATTATGACATAAAACCCATTAAACCGGATCTTATTTAACGAGCATAGTTGATTAAACGGCAATTGAGACCTGAACTAAATTTTAAGAACTATTTTTTTTTTTGGATGAAAGAGTTATATGTTAAATTTTTTCTTCAACATAATTGACTAGTATATGTGACATTTTTTTAACAAATGTAACCCTTTTTTATTTTATAAAAATTAATAATAAATATATTTTTGTTATTGAACCTAAAGCACAAACTTTATTTATTTACTTTTAGATTAACCTTATTAATAAATATATTACATGCATTTCTATTATTAATAAAAAATATATTAAAAGAATGTGTTACTTGAAATTTTTTATTTAAAAATATATCCATAATCTATGATTATATTTTTTTGTTGATTTATTAAGTAGTGTTTAAAAATAAAAAATTATTAGGTCATCTAATACCAATTTTTATATAATATATATTTAAGTTTTTTAATTTTATAAAAAATAATTAATAATTAACATTTGATTACATTTTAGTAGAAATTGATCAAGATGATAAACTAGAAAATCACTATAAGGACTACTTGATAATTTATCTTAAGAAGTACTTTTAAACAAGATAGAATTAACTACCTATAGATAAATTAATTACTCAATCATAAATGAAACTTGTGTTGTAGGAATTGATGATAGCAGCAGTGGATAACCCATCAAATGCAGTCGAATGGGGTCTTGCAGAGATGATAAACAAACCCGAGTTGCTTCAACGTGCTACAGGAGAATTAGATAAGGTAGTGGGGGAAAGAAAGACCAGTCCAAGAATCAGACATCCCAAAGCTCGACTACACAACAGCGTGTGCAAGAGAAGCTCTTCATCTTCACCCTGTTGTGCCTTTCAATGTTTCCCATGTTTCATTGAAAGACACAACAGTGGGCAACTAACTAATCCAAAAGGTAGTCACATTCTATTAAGTAGACAAGAAACTGGGCGAAATCCAAAAGTTTGGAATGATGAACCTCTAAAGTTCAAGCCAGAACATCTTGAGAGTTGTGTGGTTCTGACAGAGCCAGATTTGAAGTTCATTTCATTCAGCACGACAATGACTGTTATGCTATTTGCTAGGTTGCTTCAAGCCTTTACTTGGACTGCACCACCCAATGTATCACACATCAACCTTGCTGAGAACAATCATGATATACTTCTTGCTCACCCACTTTTAGCACTAGCAAAACCAAGATTAGCCCCAGAGCTATATACTACTATATGAAGTATTTTTTGTTTCATTTTTACATGTAATCCTTTTATTAAGTCTAGATTATTTTAAAAGTAATTGTTTATTTTTATATTTTTTTGAAAAAATTAAATGTATTAAAAGTTTATCAGTTAATATAGTTTGTCTTCTTTAACCTCGACATTAAATATTTTATAGATATATCTAATGGTGATAGCTAATGATTTATCTATACATCTCCTATCTTGATACTTAATGTAGAATCATCTTAGTATGACATTGTTTTTATTTTTGGCTAAATTATAATGCTGGTCTTCCTATAGTTCTTAATTTTGGTCTCACCATATTTTTAAATGTGATTTTGGGCCAACAAAGGTTGATCAATTGGGTAAGGATCATACTCATATATGATAAGAATATTGGTTCAAATCTTGTTATTGATGTGAGGCCTTGTTAGTGGATGATCTATAAGAATGTTTATAAGCATCGCTTGAGTCTTGAGACATGTCGTAATCCTAGTAAGCTCCTAGGACCTAACTTGTCTAAACTCTTTGTAGCAAAAAAAAATTTACAATTTTTATCCTTCAATATTTAAAATGACACAACTTTAGTCCCTTCTAATCTTGAACATGATGCGATGTTTTCATGTTTGTAGCACTTATGTGGACTAATGATATGCAAAAGAGTTTATAATTTAGAAAATATTGTAAAAATGGTAAAGATGAAACTAGAACACAAGTCTCTCTGTTTATTCAACACCTAAATCACTAAATCATTTTACTTGCTTGATTTATATTGTAAACACTATATTATATATACATTAATATATAAGTTAGTTGCTTTTTAAAAATATTTATTTAATGTTATATTTAGTTTATTGCTTACGGCTAGGTCAGGTCCTGCTTTTTCTAATTTGTTCTTTGTGGCGACTGTTTGTTGTTTGTTAAAGCAAGTTGTAATCAAGTCAAAGTGGTAAAGGAAGTGTTGAACCAATTTTGCCTTGCATCTAATTGAAGGGTCAATCTTCAAAAGTCCCATTTTTTTGGCGTCTACGAATGTGCCTTGATGAAAATTAGAAAAATTCTCATGTATTATTGACTCTCACCACACCACTGATATAAGAAGGTACTTAGGCTTTTTCTTTATTAAAAGGGATGGTCAAAAGTGAGGATTTTTCTTTTATTATGGACAAGATCAATGAGAAACTTGATTGTTGGAAGTATAAGTTATTAAATAGAGCAAGAGTTCTGGTGATTGATACTTGGCATTGGAATTCCCTTGCCACCCCTCTACCTGAATCAGTTAAAAACATTGCTTATGGGTATTGTCTTGAACCCTGGTGTTGAAGATAATATCATTTGAGAGTCTTCTATTACATACTATATATTTTGGCCTCACATGTCGGGTGTGAGATTGACTCCTTGACATCACTTCAACTGATTCAGCAGGGAGATATGTCTTTACATCCTTATGCATTTATCATAACAATATCTACTCCTGCAAATCAAGACAATGGAGTCTATGGTTTCAGCATGTTTGTAGAGAGGATAGCTAACCTATGTATAGACTGGTTACCAAGGCAAGGTTCATCATCAACAAGTTCCTTGGATAGGCTGGATTATTGTCCAGTCTAGTTAAGACATTTGCTGATGCCAGTAGAGAGTGTCTTTTGTCCGATTGTAATTTTTCTCTTGTTTGTTTGTTATTTATTTCCCATTGATAAAAAAAATGGTTTATAAATAATAGGTTTATCTAATAAATATAAAAATACAAATATTTAATAAATAAATTATGTAATTTATTATTTAATGTATTTTTTATACAACCACTTTTGTCTTTCATATGTTTTTTTTCATTGTTTTACCACATCACTAATTTATATAATTTATTTTAATATTATAATATTTATATTATAAATTATAAAATTATAGTATTATAATATTTAAATTATAATTTTATAATATTTATATATGTTATACTATTATATTACTATATATTTTACAATATAAATATTATAACATTATAAATTTAGAAAATATAACATAAATATTATAATATTAAAGTAAATTATATAAATTATTGAAGTGTTCCAGTCTCATCTCTACCATTTGTATAATATTTTCTAAAAGTTTAAATAATTTTTTAGTCCTTGTAAGATAAAATATTTTTATTTTAGTCTTTTAAAAAATTAGTCATTTAAAGATTTAAAATTTTTTGTTTAGTTTTTGTTATCAAGTAATAACTCATTAACTTATCATGTCATTAAAGAGTTTATAAAACAATCACATATAATTTATTTTAATAAATAATTTTTTAAATTTCTCATTAATTAGTTTGGTGATCAATTGTTTTGAATATACAAATTTAAGAACACAATTTTTAAAACAAAAATCATATGTAACTGTTTTATTAGATTTTTTGATGACCTAATAAGTCAATTAAATATTAACATTATTATTACATAATCAATTAATACTATTTATTAATAGTAAGGATTAAAATCAAAATTTTAAATTTTTAAAAAATTAAAATAATAAAAAAAAATTAAAGAACTAAAATAAAAAGATCTATTATACAAGGACCAAAAAATTGTTTAAACCTTTCTAAATTATAAACTACCTTTCCACGTCACTAATTCACAAAAGCACCATGTCATCGTTGAAGTGTCATGTCATTCATTCATATCAGTATTAAAATGCCACATTATGGTCAATAAACAGATGAATTAAAGTTGTACAATAGTACTTTGTCTTTACAATATCATATTTTTATATGAAAATGACAAAGTGATAGTAAAAATAACTAATTCGTCTTTTAACTCGTAAAGTAACTAATTATTTTAACTCTCATTTTCTTAGTTTCATGTTTTTTACATGAGTTCTCTATATACTTTAATTATCTTTATTTTTTAAAATTAATTCATTTGATCCTTGATTTATAAGTTAAATATACATAAACATAAATTCATCATTTATAGGTTAAAAGTGATATTAATTATTAGAATAATAACAATACTTAAATAATTGAAAGAAATCAATTTGGTTTATATGAAATAACTATAATTATTTTAATTAATTTAATTCTGCATTTTTTAATTAAAAATATTTTGATAGAAAAATAATCACAAAATGTTGTTAAATTTAAAATTTCTTTAAAAGAAATTATATTTTTATTTTTAAATTTTTTATCTATAAATTCATTAAAGTGTAATATATAATAAATATAATATGATATTTAAGTATGAATAATATAAAATGGGATTTGTTAACGTACACACACTTAATTTTTAATACAAGTGTGTTAATAATATATTACTTGTATTTTCTTTTAGGAGAAAACAATTTCATTAAGTTGAAACAGGAAACAAAGACATTCCCTTATCATCAATAGTGTAATTTTTTAATTTACAGTTACTAAAAATAAGTATGTGTAAGATAACAAATGTTTGTGGGGTTTGTTAATGTGTTTGTTTTTTAGTATGAATATATTAAGAAATTATAACTAGATATTTTCTTAAAATATTTCAATGGTGTGACTTGCTAACTCATCCATGCTAAAAAAATTAAGAGTGTGTATGTTAACAAATCTCATATGAATTTTATTAAGTAAAATATAGTTCTTTTTACTTAATTTAAATTATATTTAAATTTAAATAAAAATTTTAAGCTTATGCTTTTTTTAACACTCAAAATATATAAATAAGATTTGACTAAATTAGTTTAAACATGATGAATTTTAAATTTTCACGTTGCTTAAAAGATACTATCTTATTAGATTTGATTAAATTAGTTGTGTAACACTATTTTTACTTATTTGATTTATTTGAAATTTTACAATTTCGAAATGATTCTTTTTAATTGAATTAATTTGGTAGGATGAAATTTAAAAACTTATATGTAAGGGAGTTACATTTTAGCATTAACATTCTTTATAAAAAATAAACATGCATTATATAATAAACAATATATAATAGGAAAGATCAATTTCATATAATCTCAAGGTAAAATACATTATACATATAACAGATTCAAAATATAAATTGTGTTTTTCTAGTCTTTGTTAACTCATCAAAACATACAAGTAATTGATAACTAGTGACTTCCAACACAGAATCTAATATGAGCATTCAGTAGGGTCTTCTTTGTTTGAGGATTTTTCCCTTCCCTATTAATTATTGACTTTCTTCGGGGCTAAGCTTGTATAAGGAGTTGGATTTGATGAGGTTGGACTCGTCAGGGAGCTGCTGGAATATCAAGCAGAATTTTGGGTATCTAGGTGGTAGTGTCTGTGTCAAGATGATAGGTGTGTCTATGTGAGAGAATTACCCATGAGGTATGCCATTCGTGGACATAAAGGAAAATCTCACATATTCGGTAAATGCATTATACTTATGAAAGATTTAATTCATGTAATCCATAAAAATAACAAGGGTGATTGTCACCCTAAAAAGCATCACGAGGTATTCATAATGTCCATAACGCGTCTGAAATGTCGTCTTTGGTGTATCTTCCTTCTTTTCTCGGATTTGGTGGTATCCCAATCACAAATCAATTTTACAAAATACTTGGGCTCCTTTCAACTGATCCATGAGATCATGAATTCTAGGAACTGGGTGTTTATTCTTAATGGTAACCTTGTTTAGTTGGCGATAGTTTATGCACAAATGCATGCTCCTATCTTTCTTCTTCATAACTAACACTAGTGTTCCCCATGGCGACACACTAGGTCGGATGAATTTCATGTCTAGTAGTTCCTACAACTGACTTTTTACTTCTGCCAATTCTTTTGGAGACATCCTATATAGGGCTATCGAAATTGGACTAGAACCTAATATAAGATCCATGGCAAATTTTACTACCCTCTCAAGTGGCAATTCCATTACATCCTCGTAGAAGACTTTTGGAAACCCGTATACAATTGGAAGGCTACTAACGTCCACATTGACTTTTGTTTTTGTTGAGAATAACGCCACGTAGATTTGAAAGTTTCCTCCCATATTATTCTCGGGGTTTAGTAGGATTATAATTTGAAGGCTTTTTAATATTTTGGTCAGAGGTTCCAAAATCTAGAGTTTTGTAATAACAATTTAGGATGACATGGTTAGAAGATAACTAGTCCATTCCTAGAATTATATCCAAGTTGGATAAAGGAAGATAAATCAAATTGATTAGAAAGATTTGGTCTTCTAATGATATTGGACAATCTAGACAAACTTGATTAGTAATTACAGGTTTATTAGTAAAGATATTTATAGCGAACTCATATGACAATGAAGTTATAGGCAATGATAAACACTTAGCACAATCATGTGATATAAAAGAATGGGTGACCCTTGAATCATATAATATGTCTAAGAGTCTATTGCCTATGATGCACTTATCATGAATGAGATCATCGGAGGAAACAACCTCAGAGCCACTCATGGAAAACACTTCCCAGCTACTTGAGGCTTCCCAGATTGTTGACTCATGGTATCCCTGACGGTCTTTCCAGTGTTAGCAACTTCTTTCTTGGGAGACCAACAATCCTTTACTATGTGTCTTGCCTTGCCATAGTTATGGCAAGTGTTTGTTTTCTAAGGGTAGTCCCTCAAGTAGTGTGGTTCGTTGCATTTATAACATCTGAGAGGAGTACTAGTATTAGGACGAGGTGTTGATGAAATAAAGCTTCCAATAGAATGGCTCCTCTATTTTGGCCCACCATTATGTTGCCAAGGTCTCTGATAGGGTTTCTATCGCTAACTAAAACCCCTTTGAGAATGTCGTTATGGGCCTCTAGACCTCCACTAGGCTTGTCTTGCCCTTGTATCTTCTTTATAAATTCTCTACTTACTTACGAGGGTAGGCAAATCAGTAATTTGTAAGTAGCCTATTGCTTGTTTGATTTCTGGTCGTAGTCCAGTCTTAAATTAAGAACAAATTGCTTGTCCATCTTCCGCTCCAAAATATGGTCAAAATTTTAACAATTCATCGAACTTGGCCGCATATTCTCCTACAATCATGTTTCCTTGTTTTAACTCTAAGAATTCTCTAGCCTTGCATTGTTGAAAGTATGTTGGGAAATGTTTGTCAAGAATTTTATGATTGAAAGCCTCCCATGGAATAACATTTCTGATGCTAGATAAGGTAGGTTTCATAATTCGCGACCAGTTTTTAGCTTCCCTGGTGAACATAAAGGTTGTAAAATTTACTTTGTGTTCTTCCATGCAAGACATTGCACTGAAGATCTTTTCTATTTCCAATAGCCAGTATTGGACTCCTTTTTGGTTAAAAGAGTTATTAAACTTTGGGGGATTAATCATCTAAAAATAGTTGCACCCCTTTATTCAGTTGGTTCCTCGTCTTAGTCCTGAACCATCCTTTCCAAGACCTGAGTCATACGTTCTAATAGTCTCTAGGTGGAGTTATTAGTTGGTCGTCCTACCATCGATCCCTAGTAACACAACTAAAAGTCCATATTCATTGTCTACCCTAATTGCTTGCGTTTGTCAGATATTCCTAGCAAACAAGTATTACCCAACAATGTCGTCTATCACGTACAAAGTTAAGTTCAATCAATTTATTCACGCGATTATTCATACTAATCAGTGTGTCATCACACAATCTGTAACATCCTATTTTTCTATTTAATAAAATATTATTGCATAAATAAATTGAGTTGTTAGCTTAGGAATAGAAAATT
>JAMLFT010012588.1:0-10330 GCA_026544285.1 Pachyrhizus erosus
TCTATCCTTATTCTAATTTTCTGAATTTACAAGTTTCTAATTTCTTATTTTTACATATTTTTATTTATTTAAACTTTCTTCTAGGTTTTATTTCTAACTATTTTTTTTTTTATTTACATCTAAAAGAATAATATTTCTATTTATATAAAAAAAAATGGGATGTTACAGTTAATCTCCATTAAGAAACACTGACTTGACACCAAATTGTTAAACAAGCCACTACAATTGTGCAACTAATGCTAGAAAAAGTCTTACTGTGTCAAATTGTGTTGCTGAAGAAGTTTCTTCAAAATCAACATCATATTGTTGCACATAACCTTTTTCCACAAGACATGATTTAGGCTTTTGTATGCTTCTATCTATAGCACACTTTGTCTTGAACACCCACTTCAAGCCAATTATTTTTTTGCCTTCCAGTAAATTGACCATCTCCCATGTTCCATTCTTTTTGATGGATTTCATCTCTTCAACCATTGCTTTATGCCATTCTCCTTTTTCAACTACTTCTTTATAATATAGAGGATCTAAAATAACAAGAGAAAATTGACAAGAAGTATATATGCCATTAGAATATTTGGGATTCAATTTTTTGGCCCTTGTTGATCATCTTAATGGAATTGGCTCAACTAAAGACTCTTCAAGAATGACTGATACCATTGATGAGCTAGTGGGTGTATTGGTGGAGTTAACTCTTACCTTTCATTTAGAGAGTCTTCAATACGCATAGGAATCTTTTGTTATACATGTTAGTTACTCAAATCCCAGCTTGCATTTTCATCAAATACTACATCCCTTCTAATTGAGATCTTAACACTAAGAGAGTTATACAATATATATGTTTTAGATTGAGTATAATAACAAATAAAAATGCATTTTTTAGATTTTTCATCAAGCTTTTGACAAGCTTGATAATTTACTAAAGAATAAGCAACACACCCAAAAACTTGTAAATGACTTACATTTGGTCTCCTTCCACACCATGTTTCATATGGAGTTTTATTCAACATAACCTTGTTGGTGACAAATTCAATAGATAGACGGATGTTTCCATAACTTCAATTCAAAACTAATTAGAGATTCCCCTTGTTTGTAACATGCTTCTTTCCATCTCACCAATTGTTCAATTTTTCGCTTAACAACATCATTCTACTCTAGAGTATAAAGAGTTGTTAACTTCTAATGAATTCCATTTTCTTTGCAAAATAGATTGAAATCTTTGGACACAAACTCTCCTCCTCAATTTGTGCGAAGAACTTTGATATGGTAGCCGCTTTGGTTCTCCACCAAAGCCTTAAATTTCTAGAACTTCTCAAAGGTTTTTGATTTGTTTTTCATAAAATACACCAAACTCATGCAGATGTAATCATCCATAAATAGTAAGAAATAATGACTCCCACCCAAAGACTTAGTTTGCATAGGCCCACATAAATCAACATGATTTAACTCTAGACATTTAAAAGCTCTTCATACTTTTCCAATAGGAAACAAATTTCTAGTTTGTTTTCCATAAATACATCCTTTACATAAATCAAGAGAGGCAATTTTCAGTAATCCAAAATCCATACCATTATCACTTAGCAATTTTAGGCCTTTGATATTTAGATGTTCATACCTCAAATTCCATAACTTTGAGTCTTCCTTTGCCCTTGTAGCGACAACAAAATTCTCCATTTTAGAAACATCTAATGAGAATATCTTATTTGGAGTCATGCTAACATGTATTTGTTTGCCTAATTTCTTATTTTGAATGACATATGCATCATCATAAAAAAAATAGAATATCCACTAACCATTAGTTGTCGAACGCTCAATAAATTGTATCCTAAATTAGGAAGAAATTGAACATCATCCAACATTTTTACTTTACCATGGCTAGTGTGAACTCCCATAGTACCTTTTCCTTCAACCTGCATCTCCCTTTTGTCACCAAGTTGCACCTTGATCTGTGGTGTCTTATCAAGCTCCTTAAAGGATTTGGTGCCTGTCATGTGATTTGAACAACCACTATTAACAATTAACAAACCACTAGGCTTATGGTTAATATAAATACGGGCCATAAAAAGCTTGTTTTCCTCATCATTTTCTACTACAAAATTCATTTTCTTGTCTTTATACTAGTAATCAGCATTTATGTACCCGTATCCCTTGCAATGATAACATTGAATGCCTTTTTTTTTGTGTTACCTTGCTCATTGGACTACCTTATTCCGTAATTCCATCCTTTTCCTCTATCGGTACCACAACCACAATCTCGACCACCACGAAATCCTCTTCTTCCTCAACATTTGCTTACTAAACGGTCATTTTGTCCTTGCTTGGTGGCTGTCTCCTTCACTTGGAATGCCTTCTCTTCATTCTTGTCCACCAATCTATTGATCCTCGCCTCATGAGATTGAAGAGATCCCATTAATTCATAAACAGAAAGAACTGACAGATCCTTAACTTTTTCTATGGAAGCTACTACATGATCAAACTTTGGAGTCAAGCTTCTTAACACTTTCACAATGAGTGTCTCGTTAGATATCAATAATTGATTCATCATTCTTCATCATCAAGGTTTTAAAGTTACACCTTAGTGATTGCAATTTCACAATTTTGACCTTTAAGTTATCTTGAAACTCCTTCTTTATATTTGCAAATTTGTAGTATTTAGATGCAATTATTTAATATCTTTTATGCTTTTTGATCTTATTGTACTCAGTTTTTTTTATAAAAGTAGAAAATAAAGTTTACAAAATAAAATCTTAGTTTTTTTGTATCTTTTGTTCTTGATCCCTTTTGTTTTTTTATGTTTTTAAGGAAAGTTGTTAAAGGGCCAATGAGGAAGAGAATAAGGACCAAGAATCACTTATTCTCAATTACGCGAGACCTTTATGGCTCGGTTAAGTGCAACCCTATTGGAAAGCTTATTTGGTCTTTGCCCTTGCTTAAGCGAGCAAGTGAGACACACAAGTCTCTTTTGCATGTAACCTTTTTTAACCAAGCCTTTGTGGATGACGCACAAAGAACCCAAGTTGAACATCCAAAGGTATAAAAAAAAAAACCTAGAGCATAGAGAAGAAATTCCAAGCCTTTGTTGTAACACCCTAAAAAATAGACATATTTTATTTAATAGTTTTGAACAATTTATTTATGATATTTATTTCATTTCATGATAAATTTAGAATATATATGATTTGGTGATCTTTAATTAATTAAATAAATTAATAATGATAAAAAAATTGTTATATGGATAGAAAATTAATTAATTAAGATAGTAAACCATAAAATAATTAATAAGAGATTAATTAAAATAAATTATTAAATAGAGGGGATAGATAATTGAAATAGGAATATAGGTAGGGAGATAGTTGATGAAAATTATATGAAATAGTAAAAGTTTTATTGATATAAATGACACAAATACTGAGATAGACCAAGACTTAAAATAAATGTGCATTGCATAAGCCCATTTAAAACAAAATTAAAGACACCTAACTAAGGGAGGCGGTGCCGAAAATGGATATAGTTATTGGGGATTTGTGTCATTAAGTAGGGATTAGGAGAAACACACATCATGCTTATTCTAAACCCTTCTCCCACCTCTTAAAACCTCTCTTCTCCTTTTCATTTCAAAAATTTTCTCTTCAATTTTTAGAAAATCTAAACATTTTAATTGTCTCAAGTTAAAGTATAGTGCAAAGGATTAGGGGGCTAGCGTTTGTAGACGTGGGGGGCAGGGGGCTAGTGTAGACAACTATCAAAGATGTGGAGAGGCTAGTATTCAAAGACAGTGGGAAGGAGGAGGTAGAGAAGGGTTGTTACACTATGAAGAAAGAGGTAGAGAAAGGTTGTTGATGCTTGGTCTCACTCAATGTTGCTACTCTTGCCTCTCATGAATCCACTTGCACACACTATTGTTGCCTCTATTTGACCTTTTGAATATAGTTATAAAAAAGCTCGTGGGTTAGCTTGCAGAGCTTGTGGGTATACCTGTATGGGTTGCGGGCTACATTGGTTGGCTTGCGGGCATCTACCTCGTTTAGCCAACTTTACTTGAGACCTTGATAAAATGCTAGAGAATTATCTAGGTGGACTTTTGGAAACCTAGAAGTATGGTAATGATCCTTAGGGTATGGGTATGCTTTGTGATTTTTCTTGTAATTAATTTTGGGATTTTACTATTTTTAAAAAGAGGTTTTACTAAATTTATAAAATTTTGACTTGGAGATAAAATAAATGCAAGAAAGTAGTTACAATGAGGATTATAGTTTAAGAAATTTATTGTGAGCTTGTGATGCTTGGTAGACCTAATGGTAATTTATTTATGATTTTTGGAACTTGTTTAATAATTATTAAAGTTAGATAGTCAAATGTCCTATTCTGGACAACTATCATTAAAAAATTGAAAATTGGTGGTGAATGAATGTAATTGGACTTGGAAAAATTCATGAGACACTAAGGCATGTGAGATAACCTCTACAAAAAATTAGGATAGTTGGAGAAGCTTAGGAATTTTTAGTATTTTTGAGAATGCAAAAAATAACAATAGAGGTAATGGAAATTAAATATAAAATCATATTATTTGTTAGAAATAAATTATGATAAAATTTTACTAAGTATAATATGTAATGAGGAGCTATAGTGTGTAGTTTCATGACAATTGATTCTGATTTTCTATTTTTCATAATTATTAGTTTACTAAATTCTATTATATGTGTGAGTGAGAGTCAATGATGTATAATATTTTTAATGAGTATGAGTTAATTTAAGAGCTTGCTTTGAATGGTCAAATCTTAAAGGGAGTCCTTGTATGATATTATGATGACTTTATGAGAAGATTAACTTTGACTATTGACTTCAACTTTTATGTGTTGACTATTGACTTTTGTTTGTTAAATTGTTTGGATGTTAGGGATTGGGATTTTTCATTATTTACAAATTTTTAATCCTTTGGCTTTTCAAACTTAAAAGAAGAAGAAGAATGTTTAGAAGTAGAAACTAGGACCTTCTTGGAGTATTGCTTCTAATTAGATGTGCCTCCAATGCTCTTTTTGAAGTTTTACTACATTTTGACTTGTTGGTCCACTTTTAATACCTTGTGAACAAGGTCATTCAAATTAGTGTAAGATTGTAACTCAACAATATCTTGTATCTCTATTTAAGCCATTTAAGAATCTAGCCATGGTAGGCTCTTGAGGTTCATCAAATATGGCTCTAAGTAAACACATATCTACTTTGAAAAATTCATCCAAACTTTTTCCTCCTTGGTACAACCTTTGGAGTTTGTTATGCATGTCCCTTCTAAAGCTAGGTGGGCCAAATCTACCTCTCAAAGTTCTATTAAGGTTTTCCCAACTCCTTTCACCAATCCTCCTACCTGTCCTTACTTTCCTTTTGCATTTGGTTCCACCAAACCAATGAATAGTGTTCAAAGGATAAGGTAGTTAGTTTCAATTTTTTTTTTTCTTCACTTAAGTTGTTACAAGGTTTGGTCTACTTTCATTTTCCACTCAAAGTAAGAATCTGGATTGGATGAGCCTTCAAACTTAGCCAACATCATCTTAGGATCTTCCTTGTGTCTGCCTCTTTCTTCCCTCATATCTCTCATTATTTTCTTTTTTGGTATTTTTCTTCTATCCTTACCATGGTTATAGTAATCATGAATTCCTTGTGAAAAGTGTGGGGTCCTAGTATGTCTTTTCTTTTCTATGTTCTCCACTCTCTCACAAAGGTCTCTTGCATTAAACATATCTACAAAAGAGAAGAAAAGTTGATAATACATTATAAGAGAATCTTCATCACACACTAAGTGTTCACACCTAAACACGTGTTTCACACAACAAGGCTTTTACAATAATGTTTCACTCAATACCTTTTACCACTCCCTAGAAATTGATGCATTCCTAGCTTCTACAAAGGATGAGACTCCTCAGGCTCCTCTTGGACCTTTGACAAGAGCCATGAGAAGAAGGCTTGAAGACAAACTCAAACTTCTCCTAATTGGGCCTTGGTAGTTTAGGAATTTCTTTTTGGGCCATGTATTTGGCCATTTGTAGTTTAGGATTGGATTGAGTGATTGCATTTTTAATTTTGGACTTGTATTAAGGCCCATTAGTTTTAGGAATTGGGCCCTTAATGAGCTTGGGCTTGAATTGGGCTTACTTCCTTTGCAAGGAGCCCAATCCTCCACTTAGTCTTGTGTAGCACGAGTTATTCAAGCTTTACAAGAGATTTGAAGCTTGCTTCTAGCCCACATTGCTTGGAATAAGCTTTGGGTTTAGTCTTAAGAGTCTATAAATAGAGACTCTCCCCCCTCATTGTAGTTACAACTTCATGAATGATAATTCATTTTGACATTTAGAGAAACTCTCTCTAGAACTCTAATTAGTAGTTCTTTTTTATCCTTATCAAGACCTTGTTAGTCTCATGGCAAATTTCCTCTTTTCCTTATCTTCTTCTTAGGAAGAAATGGCAGATTCATTTCTATCTAAGTCCCATTTCTCTAAGTTTGAAGCATCTTAAAAGTTGATGCAAGGATCCATGGGAGGAACATAACATTTGGTATCAAAGCCATCATTGATCTCTTGAAATTGCTTCAATCTAGTTAGGTGTTCAAATACTTGTTCTGTTCGTGTCCTTACTTGTTTAAATGATCTTGATGCATGCTTAGTCCATTCTTTGAATTCGTGGTAATTGATGCAAGTAATTTCATGTTCATTTGCTTTCAATAGTCTTGATTCAATGCATCCATTAAGAAGCACTTGATGTATGTTTTTCTTTGTGAAATTCGTAGCATATTGGTGTTGTTCTTGCTTCGGTTTATGTCCAGATTCATTATCCAATTTGAATTCAAAATAATCAAGTGTTTAAGTGCATGAATCTGGTTTTGTCATGCCTATTATTCCATTGCCTAGAGACATTGCACTTAATTTAAATTCAATTGTCACATGTTGCATGCAATCTGTGGTTTGTTGCTAGTCTTGATCCAGATTCATTGAATCTAATTTGAAATTCAAATCAATCACATGCATCTTGTGAAATTTAGTTGAAACTGTCACATGTTTGGTGCTTAATCCTTGGTTCATGCAAGTGTATGTTCATTCATTGAATCTGTCCAAATTTTTGGTGTGAGAAGTTATCACACATTCCTTGTGCCTTGAGTGATCCGTCACAAAGCCCAAAGGCCTAAACCTATCTACAAAACCAAAATACAAGGCCCAAAATACAAAGCCTAATAAACCTATATTACTTGGCCAAAAATACAAGGCTCAACAAACCTATGTTAAATAGTCAAGCATCAAAGACCCAACCATTCTATGTACACAAAATATGGGTTCAAGCCCAAGATAGATCTAGAGAAAATCCCAATGGGCTTAAGCTCATTAGCCCATAAAAAACTCAAGACTCTTTTCTAAGGACCTTTTATCTTCAAGTCCTCAAAATTTCTCTTCTTCCTATATACCTTTTTATCAATTATACAAGTACAAGACTCTATCACTTCTAACTACACAATCAAGTGTTCTCTAAGCAATTTCTAACTTTCCCACCTAATTATTCTAAAATGTCACTTGTGGCTACACAACTTAATCACTTCATTAAGTAACTCAAGTATTCTTTAACACTAAATCATTGTTAGCTTTCTCAAGATCTTTCTTTTACAAGATAACTCACAAAGTGAGAATATGTAAGTTAAGGGCATATTACAAAACTTAGTAAAGCTAAGGATATGAAAGATTACATAGTAGAAATCTCAAGAGATGTAAGAATATGAGACGTAGAAGAGCTTAGTTCGAAACTTTTCATGTTCACAAGAAAACATCTTCTTTAGTCTTTATTCAAATATATATATGTAAAGAGAAGAGATATTTATTGTGACTCAACATTCTTCTTTTGTCTTCTGTTATATTATGCATTAAGCGTGTGATTCTTTCTCACGTCTTTGTATTGTAGGTGTCAAGCTATTAGCAGAGGAGAGAGAATATGTGTGTCCTTTCGTTTTCCTCTTTTTTTTCTTTTAGAACTTTGGCAAATCAATTCCTCTTTTGAACATTCCTACTTTAGTTTTTTCTTTGATGACAGACTTCAAAGTTTGATGGTCCTTTGATTTAGAAGTCTATTTATCTTTAATATGTATGTTGTTTTTCATTAAATGCTCATTTGAATTTAAATGTTAGGAAGCAACTTGGATAGAATTATAGATAAATTGTTATATAATCTATCATAAGCAATCGAAGAACTTAAAATTGATCAGACTCATTAAATGTGTAAGTAGAAAAGCAAGTTTGAAGTTACTTAAGGATATATTTTGATTTAGGATGCATTTTCAAATCATACATATAGGAAATATATTTTGTAAAAGATATTGGGCAAATTCTGAAAATGTCATTTGAACATATCCAACGTTTTTAGCGCTTAGGATGTTTAGCATATTTCTCCTAAGATATATATATTTATGTTAAGGGATACTGCCTTTTTCATAGCTTAAGACATATTCTTGTTAACACACTCATCAAATCATTAGCACTTATCCAATTGTATTTTTTTTATCATCAAAACTATAGATTTTTTAGATGTTTGACATTCATCGACAACTTTGGTTCTAACAATCTCCCCTTTTATATGATGACAAACAATACTATAATTTTAAGCAAATATAATAGAGCAAGCAAAAAATTTGTTATGATTTTAAACTTCCCTCGAGTCTAATATTATAATTATACGACAAGTATCAAAGTAGATAATATGGATAAGCATTCTAAATATCATATATAAGAGCAAATGATAATTATGCGAAAAACTTATGCTCATCTTATTAACTGATCATATTGGATTTTTATAGAACAACTCCCATTGAGTTTGATACTAAAAACTACTTCTATTTCTCCTTATTTTGGCATTATCAAAAAGATGGGATCAAAAATAGTAGATAATCATCGTCACTTATCAATAAGGTGATTAGGATGTTGGGGAGGTTGCTATTGTTGAGGTGTTTTTCTTGAGGTACCTGTTGCCAAAGTAATGCAAGGATGGGTGCTAAAGACATATTGATCTTTGTATCAAACACAAAATCAATAGTCTTTACATGTTCTTGTAGCATGCCAGCAAACTTAGCATCTTGTCATTCCATGTGAGCTTAGATCTCGCTATCAATGATGTTCTCAACTTGGGTAATAGATAGCAAAGATAACGGAATTGAGACAGTTTGAGTATATGTATGGGAAGCAACAATTATAACACATTCAACCATATTTAAGGAGAAGGAGGTGTGTTTAGTGGGTGATTAAAAGGCTCGTTGACACTTATCAAATAGGACAAGTAGACAAATGTCCTATTGGACAAGGTGTACCATCTTGAATAAAATAAAATAGAAATAATAATAATCAAAATAAGAAAATAATACATAATAATAATGATAATAATAATAATAATAATAATAATAATAATAATAATAATAATAATAATAATAATTAACTATAGTATGGATAATAGCCCCTAACAAGGAATTTAGAGAATAAATTTTGTGTTAAATATTCCTTCTCTGTAATAGCATTGATTTTTTTTTCAGTAATATTATTCACATTATCTTTATTCCAAAATTTAATTATCATAATTAGAATACTTGTATAATAAAGATTAATTAAGTAATTAGAAATGAATAAAAATTTAAATACAAAAAATTAAGAAATCTTTTGTCTATATAATGTATGTGAGCATAATATATATATATATATAGAACACGAAGACGGGAACGAGAGAGTAGGAGTGTGAGGGGGTAAGTTCTCGTGCAAAAACCAGCATACAATACATATTCTTTTTTTTTTTGTGTGTGTGAGTAAAACCAAGAGGAGGAAATAAAACGAAAGGGAAGACTAAAAGAAGAAACGGAGAAAAGTTGTTGCTGCTGCACCGAAACCGCTGTCACTCGCCGGAGACCTCGTTAGAAAAACGTTCTGAGGTAAGGAGGAGCCTCCTCTTCGCGTATCTTGTTTGCTATTCTTTTCTTCGTTCTGAAATCTTCGAGAAGAGATTTTCTTTTTTTTCCTATTGGTTGTGTTTAATTTCCTTTGGTATGGTTGTTAAACTCTATGACTTGACCCGAGAGCAAGGGAGAGAGAAAACAGAAGAAGGAGAAGGGCGCATGAAGGGAGAGGAAGATAGAAGGGATTCGTAGGAGAGTAGAGAAAGAAAGAGAAGAAGATAAGGAGAGAAGGGGAAGAGAGTACCAGTAGGGAAAAGAAAGAATGCCACGAGGACGAGGGAGAGAAGAAGGGGGAGAAGAGGAGACGAAGAAAAAAACAATACAAAATAAAAATAATAATATTAAATAATTAAGTAAATTAAATATGAG
>JAMLFT010012589.1:0-10330 GCA_026544285.1 Pachyrhizus erosus
AAAATATAGATTTCAAAATTTATAATCTATTTTCGAATCAATTCATTCAATCAAACTCGAAGAAACACATTAATTTCCAATTATTGATAATATTATAAATTTGAATTACTCTAAAATTCAAATTCTTGATAATAATATAAATATTAAATGAAGCATACTTGGAATTATACTACTACACTTCTGGTGTTAATAATTTTTGTGATGGTAATTTACATTTTCCATTTGTGAAAACTTTCAGACATGTAAAAGTAAGTTCCCGTATTTCCTTCCGCAACATATTCATCGTACCTACGTGTCCTAAATTAGTGCTGAGAGTAAAGCAGAGAAGAGAATTAAGTGAATTGCATACGGTCAAAGAAAGAGACCCCCCCAAAAATGTCCTTCTTTCCCTTCAGTGGTATAAAAGAAATGGAAAACGCATCTGCGATGTTTCCACTTAGATATTTACTTGAGCCCACAAATGTTGGAACTGAAGCCACGTGTTAATTGAATGAAATTTTAAGTTTTGTTATGGCTCCTATGAACCATGATGTTGATATTTTCAGGAACATCTGTTTTTCGTTTTTGTGGTTGACTTGGGAACATTTGTTCTATACATTGGAACCTCTGTTACGTTACCGTCACTTGTTCTTATGATAACTTTGAGTTTTTCCCTTAACTTTCACCAAATCTGAAAAAACTAGCAGTTATGTGATTGAACATGTATATATGCATGTTCATGTACGTTACATAGTAAATAATACAACATAGAAGCTTTGAGACAAAGCTAAATCTATGTCAAAATTGTACTTGAAAAGAATGTAATCATCCAGCCAATATATAATGTATTTGCTTGCAAAGTTGGATATTTAAACTGATGAATTGTTAATGAAATTTATTAGAAGATATGTAAGCCTTTGTAGTTTGTGTTTTAAATTGAGTTGGGTGCGCTGATCAATATAAAGGTCTTTCTTTTGAATTTGATACTGATCAAGGATGACTCGTCAAAATGGTAGCCAAGAATATTTGAATTAATCTTTCATAACTCTTGCGAGAAAATTAATAAATATTGTACTCCAGCATTTGAACAGAAATCAGTATCGTAAATAATTTAAAATAGATCAATTGTAAAAAAATATCTGAAAATATATTCTTTGCTGTTGAATATTCACATGATCTTGTAATATACAAATTGCGCGTTTACCTTAATTACTCCATGAATGTCCATGGGAGGAAAAAAGATATAAATTTTTTGCTTAACAAGATTGGATGAAAATTCACTATGATTGATCCATTGACAAAATTCCATATCTATGTTTGATATAAATAATTGATAAAATAGTTGAAAGTTGATAAATTAATTAAAAATAAAAAAATAAAATTTTAACTGAAATTAGCTTCATAAATTAGAAGTAATTGGTAAATTTAATTGTTAAACTAGTTGGTAAATGTAAAATACATAAAAAGAAGACGCTTATATATATATATATGTTTTTTTTGTTTTGTAGAAAAAATGTAGGTAATTATACTTTTAAGTTATTATCTAGTTAATTTTGAACCTGTATGATTTTTGTTTAAAAAATATTTTTTATTAAAAAATAAAAAATAACTAGAGAAAATGCTGTACTAATTAAAATATAGTATAATATTAAAAGAAGAATTTTATTATGATAAATAATGTAATAATAAAGGAGATAATAAATAATTTTTTCTTAAAGAATAAAAAATATAAACTCATTATTAACTATTTTAAATAATATATGAAAAAATATAAATTAACAAAATGAACATTATACCAAACTCTTTATTCTAATCATATATTCTTATAAACTAATTAAAGTAATTAAAAAAATAATTAAAATAACTTATCAGGTACAGTTCATCTCATGTCTGTTACCAAAAGGTTTTGGCTTTGATATTTTGTTATGTATGCATGTCATATGACTTTGACCGAAAACGAAATTAATATTATGATAATAAAAAAATGTAAATAGGCCACAAATAGTATTATAGTAGGAGAACAAAATGATGGAGCTCCATAATGGACCACCGACACGTGCCGATTTTCACCGACCTAAATGAAAAAACAATGTTATGGTGTTGACTTTGTAACGACAGGCATATCCGAGAGTGGTTTCAATGTTTGAATCCTTTGCATTGTTCCACCGAAAGTGAAAGTGAGGGGAGCAATACGTGGATCCTATGCCTGACACAAACTTGCACTGCTTCACTCACCAGGTTTTCTTTACCCACATGCAACGCTACTCTCTTAAGAAAATTGAATTCATCGCAATCTGTGAAGAATCACATTGACCAATTCAAATTAGCACCTAGCTTTTATTGATTTCTTTTTCACACAAAAACGCACGCGGAGTTATTAACTTAAGTAAGAAAGTTCTATGAATTATCGATTAAGTTTTGGAGCTTGGCTTGGGGACTTGAATTTCTTGCTAATCTAGATCTTAATTTTGGGACTTAAGTGGTTAAGATGCATAATTTATCGCAATTAGGTGTCATATACGACTTATTGTATTGTGTTTATGTCGGCATTACTCTTGAAAATGAAAATGAAGGTGTCATATTTCGTTTTAATTATTTTAATTATTTAAAAGTAAATATTAATTAATTAATTATCAGACTTTATATATGATAGATAGCTTAAAATAATAATGATAGCAAAAGATACAATTTAGATCCATAAAGTTGCACAAAAAAAAAAGTTGCATTTGAATTTAGAAACCATACACGACATGGTTATAAAGAAATCTTAATTTAAGAATTTTAAAATAGTATTACTCTATAAAAAGTTAACAAGTGGTAAGATTACCAAAATAATAAAATGTTAATTATGGTAAAAGAAGAGGATAGGAATTACCCATAATTTCAAAGAGTAGAATATAACTTTTGCCTATTATTAGATATTGTGTCTTTTTTTCCCCTTCTTTAATATGAACACTCGTTTTTAATTGTCTTTTTTCAAAGATTGTAAGGGGATGAAAAAAAAAATCTACATTTAATGTGTTCTTCTCGAATTTTAGAGAGTGATTTCATACTTTACAATAGAGGAAAGTAAAAATGATAGTGAAAATAAGAGAAGGAGTTGATCATGAGCTCTCGTACGGTGTGGAGAGAATTCCAATAGCGGTGATGTGTGGAGTTTTAGTTGTAAGGATTTCGTTAATAAAAGAATAAAATCAAAAGGGTGGAACATTAGAGTGAATAATTATTTATAATGTTTTTCACGGTATATATTTATTATGTTGTATTTGAAGTTAATATTATATTATTTATTGCTATTGCAGTTGTATATGTAGTTTATTATTTGCGTATTGTTCAAAGTTTTAAAATACCATTAGATAATTTTAATCGATGGCCAGTAACTATAAGCCACTCTCTTAATATATAAATATGTCACTCACCATGTGCTTAATACCCTACGAGGTTTCCATGCAAGTTTGAGCATTAAGTCGACCTGCATTCTGACCTTCCAAGTTGTGATTGGGCATAACCCAACTCAGAACACTATATTAACCAGTTAGAAAATTTTACATGTCTGTTTCTATACTCTTTTCTTTTATTGTGGCACAATTTTGAATATAAAATATTAAAATTCATAATTGAGATTAATTATTTAGTAATTTTCCACGCACTTCAAATCATTGCAATAATTTCTATCATTCTACAAACTCCATTTATAATATATTACTTTCATTTATATCTATTAATACTTAAGGTTAATATACATATATTAAGGAATATTTAATCAATACAAAGTACTATTATATTTAGATTGAAATATTTTTATTTAATATTTTATTAGTTGTGATAAATTATTACTGTAATAAAATTTGACAAAACTTTAGATTAGTTAAAAAAAATAAAGGACTAAAACACCTATAGGATGGAGGCAATAATAAACATTCTTCAAGCAAGTTGCTTCTATGGCTTTCAAAATGAACTATTTTCAAACACTAGCTTTTCATATTTAATAATATACATCTCTTTTTTTTTTCTCTTATATTCTTATGTTCTCATTTATGACCAAAAGAACATGTTTAATTTTTCTTCTTTATAAAATGAAGTAAAGGAATAATATTTTTGTTTTACATTAGAAAACTAACTCTATATGATGTCTAACTGACGACGGTTGTTCGAGATAAGTGCAACCTGTTTACAAGCTTCAATGAGTGTAATAAAAGTTTATGGTCGATAATTTTGGTGAAAAGGCTCAACATAAAACTGACCAATGTCTGCATATGTTAGAAATGAACCAAGCACATTCCGACCTAATAAAAAGTAATCAAGAGCTTTATCCGACCCAATTCTTCGATCTCTGTTTACCTGTCTCCCCAGCTCAAGATCCTTAGAGAACCATAAAGATACACATATATCAAAAGCAGGCAAGCATATCTATGAATGTGTTCTATTTCTAACATCACGCATTCACATAATGCAAAGAATATCCTTAACAACATGAAAGAAGAGACCATCTTTGGAGCAACACCCCTCATGCAACGTACTAACCACGTCATTATAACCAATATGTTCATAAATATATTTTGGAATTGATTTGAATTAATGCGATCGTTGTAGTTTTGTTTATATAAACTCTTATCCAATCACTAGGTATCCTTTTTAATCTTCTTTAATCCTCTTGATAATGATGGGTAAAAAAAAACATATAATGTGGTATTGCATCAATTACTTTAATAGAATTTGGTAAGAGTAGTTAATTAATTATGGTACATTTGAGCTTGTGAACAAGTCATGATTCAGAAGAAAATTCTGTTGGTGCTGCTAGAGTCACTCTGCATGTCTTGCGCTGAAATTGGAAAATACTTGGATATATAATTTATTTAAAAGCATAAATATCTTCTACCAAAAATATCTATTAGCTTTTTTTAATCCTTTTTTTCTCGAGTGCATGAATCACCACCTTCTCCAAAGCACAATCACTGTAAAAGTTTTTTCATCGAGTCGTCTTACATTTTATTTTATTTTTCATCTTTCTTGTAAAATAATGATATTTTATACAGGAAAAATAGAAATTCTCCAGAGAAAATATCTCAGCAATGATGATGCCACCAATCCGCGTTCAACACATCATGCGTAAGGACAACAGCACAGTTGCATAACTGTTTTCCTTGGAAGTTCCTTTGTACAACATGTGGAAAGCTAAACATAGAAGATACATTAATCTCAAAGTGCGTGACTGAAACGTGACTAAAAGGAAGGAGATTGGTGTTGAAGCAAAGACAGAACCGTGTGGGCCCCACTTTAGCCAACCAATGAGGGAACTGTCAAAGTCTATGCTTCTTTCTCCAATTCATAAAAAAAGTCAGATTTAAGCTCCTTTCTGGCTCTCATATAAAAACCTACCTCTCTTGCAACACTCTCTTCTCCCTCACAACACAATCTCTCCTGCTTTCACCACCTGAGTTTCTCTTTCTCATCTCACATATTGGTACCAAAAGAAAATTTATCGCTCTGATCCCCGCTTGCTCTCCTCTCTGATTTTGTTCTTTCCGCACACTTAATTGAAGATGGGTAGGTCAAAAGGAAATAGCTTTGGCATCCGATTCTGTTTTTTGATTTGATCGGTGTACAGATTTCAAAATTTCGGTCTTTCTTTTATTGAGCAACCAAATCTGAATCTGTGTCTGAACTTGGATCACTCTGATTCCAATCTTTCTTCTTTGACTCATACCCATCTCATATCTCATATAAATTTCTTCTGAACAAGCTTTGGTTTTGAGAGCGAGCAGAGTGTTGTTTATTTATAGACACTCATGGCTGCAGCGAACAGTGGCAGATTCGATGTGGGTGATGAAACTCACAAGACTTCCCGAAAGGGTAGTGAAATCCAAGATTGGGAGATTGAAAAGGGAAAGGGCGTGGATTCAAGCTCTCAGAGGCGTCAATGGAAGAAGCCAGTTTTTGATGACCCTTCCATCTCACACAATAGACCTCTGAAGAAAATTCGCAGCCCCGATCACCAAAATACAAACCAATCCTCTTATTCTTCTTCTTCTATTCCTTTTCAACCTTCTCCTCTCTCTACCCCTCCTTTATCCTCTTCAAGAATCGTGTTCCCTTTTGCCTTCGACGGTTCCCAACACCCCATGCAATTCCCTCATCAATTTGGAACCACAAACTCACCTTTCCCTCACCCATCTTTCCAAAACCAGCAACAACAGATGATATCATTCGGGTCCCAGCACCATAATCTCACATATCCACCAATCATAGCCCGAGATTCTTCACTTCTACATCAACATCAATATCATCATCATCAACAACAACAACAGCATCAGCATCACCAGCAACTTCTTCAGCATTGGAGCGAGGCGTTGAATCTAAGTCCAAGAGGAATGTTAACCAGGTTAGGGCCAGATGGAAGGCCATTGTTTAGGCCTCCAACACAGCCCATAAACACAACGAAACTCTACAGAGGAGTGAGGCAACGCCATTGGGGAAAATGGGTAGCTGAAATCCGTCTTCCTCGAAACAGAACGCGTCTCTGGCTAGGCACATTTGACACAGCCGAAGACGCTGCCATGGCCTACGACCGTGAAGCCTTCAAGCTACGAGGAGAAAATGCGAGACTCAATTTTCCCGAACTGTTCCTCAACAAGGAAAAAAAAGAACAAGAAGAAGAACCTTCTTCTTCGCCACTACTTTCAGCTATTGCAAACCAGCGTGAACCTGCTCTTGAACACCGTGACATGCCAAAAGAAGAGTCTAATGAAAATGATTCAGGAATTGGTTCGAGTGACGCCACGGTGAGTGATGAGGTTCATGCTTCTGCTGCTGCGAGTTCTGAAGGAGGAGGTGAAGGAGTTTCACAGGAACTGGTTTGGGGAGAAATGTCTGCATGGTTCAATGCTATTCCTGCAGCTTGGGGTCCTGGTAGTCCCATGTGGGATGATTTGGATGCCACCAATAATCTTCTTTATCAATCACACATTCCTTTTGCAAATCCCAATCAACGAGAGCTCAATGATGCTGATGATGCTACCAATGATGCTCAGAGACAAGAACATAACACAGGACCAGGTTACTTGTGGAAGGATCAGGATTGAGTTTAATCTTCTTCTCTCTACTTAAGGATTTCTTATATACCTTGCTTCTTTCTCTTCCTGGTTGCATATTCGTGATTATCCATCCACTCCTTCATTAAATTTTAGGACACTTTGATGGTTACTTGCTTCTCACTGGTTGCAGATATTTTCACCATACAACCTGTGAACCTTGCCTACTACTAGTACTATATTCATTTCCTTTAACTTTTTTTTTTTTTTTTTCTTTCTTTCTGAAACCTTCTGCTGAACTAAGGCTCCATGTATTTCAGGGCCTTTCAGCATCCTCTTCTTTTGTTCTGTTCCTTCTACTTATTCTTTTTTATTTCACTTGACTCTTTTGCACTATTTTTGTTGTTTTTTAAATATTTAATGTAGTAAGTAAAGGTAGCTTGGCATGACCAGGGAAGAAGGAGACGGTTTTGTGATTTCCTTCTCGGTTGGTCCATTCGTTATGAGCTATGTTTTTCAGCTCCAAGGATGGATTTATATAATTATATTACTTCATTTGTAGTTGTAAGCTATCATGTTATGTATACTTTTTAGTTTGTTTTGTTAAATATCCAGCACTTTGCAGTATTGCAGCATCTATATAACTATATTGTGGTAATTAACAACTAGCAGACTACTTTGCCTTAAAAAGAAAAATTAAGAAGGGGAGCATCAGAATATTATAAGGGTAACATCTACTATAGTTGCCTTGTGCTATAAGTTGAAAGTATCAGAGACCTAGGTCCCTACTCTAATATTCAAAGCAGATAATGTTGACTAAGATCAATCTAAATACCAAGATCACCACCCAATAGGAATTTCTAGTTGGGAAGCATAAATTTATTTGATTTAAGATCAGCCTGGCTAGCTATAGTTATCCCAGCCTTTTCATTTTGCTATCTGTCAGGTCGACTAACGCACCACGCATAAAATTCAATAGCTTAATTTTTAGTTGGTTTAATTCACTTTTCCTTCGTATAGCTGTAATCATTTTCAAAAATATTTTTAGTTTGAAACTAACAATCTTTTTCTTTTTTATTTGATGTATTGAAATTAGTTATTTTACATATTTTTAAATTTTAATCTAAACATAAACTAAATGAGTCACATTATATATGTTTCAAATAATATTAATTGATACTTGACGATGATAAATAAAAAGATAAAAAAAAACATAATTATAAGAATTAAAATAAAATATTTTAAATTATACAACTTAAAAATATTATGATAGTACGATATAGTAAAAAAAAAAAAGATAATTTAACATTTTTAATTTTAATTGTATATAATTGTAATATCCCAAATCAATTGTCTCACTATTTTTATAATTTAGTAAATTGTATCCCGTCTTCAATTTTTTTAATTAAAGCTCTTAAATTTGCATTTTCTATTCAAAATCTTCACAAAATGAATTAATTAAATTGTTTTGAACTTTTTTGTAGTCTAAAATAAATTCTCCTAAACACAAAAGTCAAACATTTTCATATTCAAACTTTAATCTCACATGCAACAAAAATTTACTATTTTTTTTAAACTTTTGAAATTATTTTAAATTTAAAATTCATTATACACTCCCAAATATTTAAATGGAAAATGGAAATTTAAGAATTTTAGGTTGAGGAGATCAAATTTGCTTAATTTTCAAAATAGAAAAACTTAATTAATGAAGAAAAAAACCTTAGTACATCAAAATTGTTTGTAGTATATATTAAAAGGTCAACTAAAAGTATAATTAAACTACAATGAATTGTCAAGAGGAAGATGACTGGCATGACTCTGGTCTCTTGGTTATTGTATATACTAATATTTCAAGTTCCATCATTTTCTTCTTCTCTCTCTTTCCATTGTATTTTTTTTTCTCTAGTTTCAGCAAACTTGTTTGTAACCAACATGAGACCAGCTTATACTAATCTCTTCTCCCAAAACAATTAAGAAGTGTCTTTAAAAAAATTAAATAATTTTTTGGGCGAATATAATAATACAAATCATTAACTATAAAGTCTGAAAATATCAAACTCGCTCATCATTGAGCATGCGCGTATATACAACTAATGTTATATATTTTCTTTTGTTTTATTATACTTGTTGGTGTGCATATTCTTCAACTACAAGAATTAGATATTATATGGGCAATATTTTAAAAGAAATCATTCTGATTACAAAAAGTATTAACAAATCAAAGGAAAGAAATAAAAATAAAAAATGTGTTGTGAAAGGACATTTACGTAAGGTACAAATTAATATAAGGAGGACCTTACCATTTAAATATGAACCAAATTTCCGTACAATTCCTTAAGCGTTATTTGTGTTATTCTCTTATCAGAATTAAAGTTTCACTCTTGTAAAAAAGTAATAATAATTAAAGTTCCACCTTAATAATCCGCATGATCTTTTAATTCAAATTTGTATAATTATGTTGATCATTGAATGAAACTCTAATTTTAATTGAAAAACAATACAAATTAACAACACTTATTATTATCTAACTTTTATCTATAAATATTTCAATTAAGAACCTTAACGGATTTAATCAATTTCCTCATGTAGTTGGTCATGAAAAGAGCCAACTAAATTGATAACTGATTATGTGTTTTAAATATTAATACTTTTAACTCGAACCAATCCTATACCCTTATAACTAATCTTATAATTTAAGAAACATTAAATTATATCATTTTATCTATGTATACCAATTATAACAGACAACCATTTTTCTCACATTTTATTATTAAATGAACCTAATTTTTTTTTAAAAAAAAAGTCACAATTATATCTATTATGTATGTGTAAGGGGAGACGTCCAAATTTGATATCTAATATTGACTCAAACAGAATTACTTTATGTTCATGAAGGACATGAATATTCAAAATTCCCACAAAGCTGGGAAAGTTTAAATCAAACTCATAATAATTTAAAAATATTCATAAACATATTGGACACATTTGTAAAAATTACTAGAAATATAATTCTTAATTGGGAAGCATATTCTCATCAAGAGTGGAAAAAATTACATGCCAAATTTGAGATTGTAGAAAATGAAAAAGATGAAATCATACTTAATTAGAAAATAAAATAAAAAATACTTAATTAAACTACGCTCGATGTTAAAATATGTCAAATATTCTGTGTTAGCTAAATTAGGTAATAAAATATTATGTTAGCTGTAAATTAGTCAATTGCACAGTCTGAGAATTGTTAGATGTCATTCCCTTAATAGAAGAGGAATTATAGGGATTCTTGTGTATATATACTACATTACAATATGAATAAAAATACA
>JAMLFT010012590.1:0-10329 GCA_026544285.1 Pachyrhizus erosus
TATAAGTGTGTTAGAAAGTTATATCATTAATATGTTTAAAAAAAAAAAATTATAACTTGTTAATGGGTTGATATTAAAAAATAATAATGTATACGTTAACAAACCTACAAATATTTGTTAATGCATACATATTTATTTTTTAGTATAAATACATTAATAAATTATATTATTAATTTATTTTAAGATAATATTTAGTTATAACTTATTAACATATACATACATTATTAACACAATTATACTAAAAAATAAAAATGTATATGTTAATAAATCTCTTTCTATATGTATTATGTATATAATTAAAAATTAGTCAAACTTAAAATATCTCAACAACTTGATTTGTTGTTGAGATGAATATATGCATCTTTCTCGTTATACATAAAAATAAATAAATAATATTAATTATCTATGAGGTTTCATAAAGTTATACAATTTTTTTTTTTAACATTTACAATATCTTCTTTTACAAGGAAACTCAGTATAATATTTTTAAACAATTAAAGAGCAATGTATAGGATTAAAAAGAATAAAATAAATTTGTATAATTTTATGAAACTTCAAGATTATTAGCATAATTTACTCTTAAAAAATATGTATCCATCAACAACTTCAATAATTACGAAGACAAGATAAACATGTGTATGTATTTGTGAATCAAGAGTATCATTCAACCGAAGACTAACTCCTTAAGGTATTAAGCTATATTTAAGAGGTTGATTTCTCCTAACAAATATTTTTTCACAAGTAGAAACGTATGTTTAAGGAATAAGATTTATTTATTAACCATATTATATCATGTTAGTAAAGGTTTTCATTAATTCCATGTAAAATTAGGTAAATAGGTAAAGGCTCATAGACTAGTTTGCATAGTTCGTAGCTTGAGTAAAGACTCTAAAATTTAAAATCTGTTTAAAATGCAAGCTAATTTATTCGTTTCATTAAACGAGCTTACCCGCATGTTTTTGTAAATTTGACGTTTTATAATTTCAAATTTGTACTCATATATTTTAATTTATATTTAATAGACTTTGGATTTTAAATACTTTATATGATTGGATGTATTGTTCATAATTTTTTTTGATATATTGTGGATGTAGTGAGACAATTGAAAATTTATTTTGATTAGAAAAATATTTCATATTTAATTTAAATTTTAATATTTAAAAAAAACTTAATGTGGGTTGCAGACTTTCCCGTTTACCCACAAGCTCTGTGGGATAGGCACAAATAACTTAAAATAAAACTTGTTTTATTTGCATACTAAACAGACAAACTTTAACAGATAAAAACCTAAACAGATGCAAGTCTAACCAGGTGGGCTACCTATTTACCAAACTCTAATTGCATGTTTCTATAGTGTATATTACTATTTTATTCTTTACAAGTATGAGATACTGTCAATTTAGCTTATTAAATTTTTAAAATTCTAAAATACTATTTGAAATTGAATATTATTAATAAAGTTAATTCTTTTATTATTATTGGTTAGCTAACAATGTTGACGTGCTAACGTGTCATATTAACTATTATGCTAGTAGATGTTGATCCCTGTGTGATAACCTAATCATTAAGAATTACAATTTTAGTTTTTAAACTAAAAAAAAAAACTTAACAATAATGATAAATCAATTTATATGTAAATTTTAAAATATTGTCACTGAAAATTTGGCGACATTAATATTAGTGACAAAAATTGTTGTCACTTATAAAAAAAATTCATTTTTGTTTAAAATTTTGTGAGTGTTAAAGCACTATTTATTTAGTCCTATACAATTCTTAAATTTTCAAAATAACCAATAAAAGTCGAGATAATTAATCAAGGTAGTTCAATTATCACCTTAATCAACTAATGATGTCAAATATGTTAACATGACATGTCAAGTGTCTTACTAGCTCTTTTGTTGATCCCATACACTTTTTTTATAATGTTCATTTTTTTCTCTCCTTGGTTCAATAACTTCTATGGAACTCTAGAATCAACAAAACCAAAACTTCATAAGAAACAAAATACAAATAATGATGGTGGGCAATACATAACCATTTGTGTTGTCAAGAAAAAACAAAAAAGACACAAGTGAAGAGTTGGATTGTATATTCAAGCTCAAGGATCAATAGCTAGGAAAACAAAAATTGTGATTTGCAAGCTTAATACTGTTGTTTTAGAATTTGTTGTGAAAATGTATATGTAGTCATGTGTAGAAGAAAATCCTCCCTTAAAGGATAAAAACATGCTAGTTTAGGTTAGGCTTTGCAAGATTTGAATACTAACCAAACTCTTAATCATAAACTAGAGTTTGACATGTATACTTGTTGTTGACTTATTTTAAGTATAACTTATTTTGCTTAAAAATCTAGTATAACGTAAAAATATTTTGAATGATATGTCTATATATAAAACATCAATGCATGTATCAACTCAAAAAGATTAATAAACTTATCATTGTAGACATTATTTTTGTAATAATAATAAAAGTAAAATACATTTCTTATTTTAAGAGACATGACTATCATGCCACTTGTTCTTTATGGTCAGATATATAATTTAGTCTATTTAACCTAGCATTATTTTAGTTAATTATATTTCTCTTTTCTAAAAGATGTGTTTATTATGTTATGTTTTCCTTTTATATTTATATATTTATATTTTTTTGAGATATCAAATATTATATTGTCTCTCATTTCTTATGCAAAGTATATAATACAGTTTATTTAATTTAATATTGCCAAAGAATATATTAAATATTTGTTAAAAATATTTTTAATTTATCAAGATATCATTCCATCATTCATTCACTTGATTAAGCTTTTCTAATATATATATATATATAATTAAATTTAAAATATTTTATTAATATAATTAAAAAGTAGTAATTATGAGATAAATTATATATGCACATACAGGTTAATTTATACATATTATATTACATTTTATAATAGTTAAGTTTTATTTAATAATGAAATTTTAATATGAATTTATTCATTTAAAACTTGTACATTTAATATACATATATTAGCATTAAAATTGTTAAATTCAATAAATATAATTAAAATTATCATAATTCATAATAATTTTAAAAACATAAATTAAGAGATAATTTGTTAGATGTATATATATAAAATAAAATATGTATAATTAAATAAAATATTTAATATAAAATTTATGAATTATTTATTCAATTAAAAAATTAAATAAAATTTAAAATGGGAATAAACAATATTAGGGTAATTTTACTATAGTTAATGCTATTTAAATAGTAATATTATTTTCAAATATAAAGTTAAAATATTTTGGAAATTGTAATTAGTATTAAAATTAAAAAAGTTACTATCATTACAAAATTATATTAGAAATATATAGGTATTTTTGTTCTAAAAAATATTATTATAAAATTAAAGTATTATTAACATATAAAGTAATAATATAATAAAATTTCTATAAAAGGTAAAAGAATATAATACCATTGAAATATTCAATAATATTATTACAATTAAGAGAAAAAAATAAAATAAAATTATAGTATCATGAAAATAGGTTTAAAATAATGCTACCATAATTTGAAAAAGATTAGTTTTTCATAATGTAATGAACCAAACTTTGAAGCAGTATCACTGAGAAAAAGAAATTGATAGCAATAAAATAATATTAGTGTAGTGAAAAATAAAATGAGGATTCAACTAAAATATTGAAAAAATAATCAAAGAATTTTATGTTTCTATCAGCTGCCGTTTCTTTCACTTGTTTATCTGATAATTTTGATTGTGTTATTTCATCTAACTTATTTAATTACTTTGTCTTCAATATTAGAAATGGAGCTAGAAAAATATGGTTTGAGAAAGGGGGAATCCCAAGAAAGGGTTAAAGAAAAATGACAATTTTTTTTTATTTATAAAAACAATTGTTTTCAGTATAATTTAATAAAAAATGTGTGTAAAAATTTTTCGTTAAAAATTTAAGGTCTGTAACATTTGTTAACGTGATTTATAAAAAATTAAAAGAAAAAATAAACGTTATATTTTTGCCAGATATAATTACAACTGCTACAGTCGATTAATTTCGATGTAATAATTTAAAAAAAGATAGAAATTAGAGGTGGGAAAAATTTACTGAGACACATGAAAACATTTAGATAAATTTAATATTACTCTTGATTAAGACCTATTTAATTGAAATATTATAAAATAATATCAGTGTAATCGTCATTTAATATTATAAAATAATATTATGAAATTAGTTTTTCATTGGACATTAGATTAAATACAATGGCAGTAAGTTATTTTAATCAATACCAGGTCATTAACAAATGTGTGATTAAACATGGCAAAAAGAGATTTGGCATGGGAATAAATCGCATGTTATAAATTGTTATTATGTATTAGTGGAGTAAAAAAATAAAAAAAAATATAGAGAAGGGAACAATACTACCTAAATTACAAGTTCCTTACTTCTAATTATGAACTTCAGCATGCAAGTTTCTTAAAAAAAGTTAAAGAATCAAATAAAATTTATGTCTACAAATTAATTGTGTATTTTTTTTCTTAAGTTAGAGACTAATTTTATTTACAAATACATAATTGTCACTTGTATAAATTTTTTCTACACATTAATATAATAAAACACAAATTTTTAAGTTAAATAAATCGTTTTCTCGTATATGAACATATTGAAGCCTTATAGTCGTATCTATTCTGAGTTTAAAAACCAATAGTGTATGCCAAGTATATAACATGACTAAATTTTACAAAATTATAGACCTATTTACTATTTATTATTATCATTATTAATTTATAATTAAAAAAAAACAGGGCAAGGCCCTCATATATGCGTACACCTTTCTAATACTAATATTAATAAAATAAAATGATTGAGAAACACATTTACTTGTAATTATTAATCATCTCCAAATTTAACTTATCAGGTTCCAAGCACAGTATTATTTCATATTAACATGAAATTAAAATTTAAAATCTAGTACTATTTTTTATTTTGTTAAAATTTTATGTTTCAATAAATAGTGTAAACTAATATCATAAGACAATCATATTAATTATTTATCATTGACAAACTTTATTTTAGATAATCAAATTAAAATAATATGTTATAACTTTATTTTAAATGATCAAATTAAAATAATATGTTAGACTCAAATATAAGATGATATAAATTTAAATGAATAGATATTATGAAATAATAAAAACTCTAATATGTTAATACGTAAAAATTTTATGGTTTCTGATATATCAAATCAATACAAAATTTTTTTTCCTATCAATTTTGAAGAGTTACGAATATTTTATTAAAAAATAAATGAGGCTCAATAAAAAAAATCATAATATCATTATTTTTTTTAGATGAATTGCTACAAAATTTTTAAAATAATTATAAAAAAATGCTTAAATCACAAACCAATTACGAAGTCAAATATTTTATATAATTTTTAATAATTAAGCATATTGTGAATCCTAAAACTGTTAGCGAATTGTTCTAGAATTTATATCCATAAATTTTTAATTTTTGTACAAAAATTAAAAATTAAAATCTTAACACATTTAACTTTAAAAATAAAAAAAGTTTGAACCTAATAAGCTAACTCACCTTACACCTTTTGTATGCGTGTTTTATGATAGGCACCTTCCTGATAGTAGATTAAAGAGGTGGATTCTAACGATGAATATTCTATTACATTTAATCAAAAGCTACCAAATCATATTTAAGATATAATAAAAGTAAAAAATAATATAATTGGTCTTTTTGTATTGAAATTTATAATAAAATTTTAGTTAATATAATGATGATAAAATTGTTAAATATAAAACAATATCACCAAGGATACTATTATTAAAATAAAATTATTAAGTAATATTTTCACATAAATAATTTTACAAAAATACTGATTTTTGGAGTAATAAAATGTTATGGAATTTCAAAAAATAATAATAAAAAAATGATTGTTTTATAATATATTTTTTTTAATTTCAACATCACATTGTATTTGAATATCTATATCTATTTATGGGTACAATGGAATAAAATGATCATATCCTTATTTGAATATAATTTTTTTTCATAAAATAAGTAACAAATTTGTCTCAGTTTATGCTTTATAAGTTAGGTTAAAGAAAAAAAAGAGGTATTTAAACAAATGAAATAAAGTATAGTTTCTATTATGTGCAAAATGGAATAAAATGATCATATCATTATTTGAAGAGGAGGGATCAAATTTGAATATTGTTTTCTTTCATAAAATGAAGTAACAATTTTTTCTCACTTCATGCTTTTTAAGTTAGATAAAAAAGAAGAAGAGGAGGAGGTATTTAATTAAATGAAATAAAGGGTAGTTTATAGGATACTTTTTTTTTTTCATTTCATCTTATTTTAAACGGTTCAAATAACAATAATGAATGTGCCTGCAATACATTTCATTTTATATCTCTTTTTCGTCAAATCCAACATCATCTTAAGTCTTTTTTTCTTTTTTTAATATTTCATTTTCTTTAGTTTCTTACATCTACTGGTATTTACTTTCTTTGAATATTGATATTTTTATTCCTTTATTTTGATATTGTAATATTAATTTTTATGTACGGACATTATAACTTTTTTAAATTGTAAATTAATTAAAAAATGTAAGCATGAGATTTAAAATAATAATTATAATAATTTTTTATTGATTATCAATGCATAGATTATTTTTTTAATATTTTTATATATTAGTTAATTTTTTTTTACCAGATATATCAATTAGTGTTAAAATACAAGGAAAAATACTAAAATTATTTATATTTTATTCATTTATAAATAACACGTGAAAAGAAGAGATGTTAACTTGTTTTAACTACTTTATTACATAAAAAAGAAAAAAAATAAAATTGTTCAACCAATATACGAAAAAAACCCTGAAAAATATAAAAATAAAAAATACAATTAAAAAGAGAGGTGTGTGAGTGTGAATTTGTAATCTTGTCATCATCGTCTGAACTCAATCTCTCTCACACCCCTGAAGCTTGATCTGTGTGCGGTGCGGGTGAGTGGTCTTGTGTTTAGGTTCACTCACTCAATCACTCACTTACAATAAGCAATGCTCTTGTCTTGATGTCTAATACGAAACGGTCACCGCCTATGAAGAAGGCCAAATCCATCGACTCCAAAAACGGCGTCTACTCCGACGACGCCGTTTTGAAACCCGCTGCCTCCGATGACCCCAATGCGCGTGCTCTCATGGCCTCCAATTTGTGTCGCAAGAAAGCCACTCCTCCCCATCCCCCCAAGAAGCTCCTCATTAGGTTCCACAAAGGTACTTCACTCCCTCATTACTCTTTTGTTTTCCATTTCTTACTCTCTTCAGTTTCTCGATTCAATATTTCCATTCATCGATTTCTGTTTATTGCTTTCATTGTTTTCTTCTAAGCTGCATTTTAGTTTCTACTTTGTTACTTGGTGCTCTTCTCCGATGTTCAAGGCTTTATAAAGTAAAATTCCAACTCCAGAGAGCTCGTTTTCATTTTCTATTTTGCATCCAGAAACACATTTTATGGTTTGTGGCGTTTTAGATTCTTAATTTAGGAGGAGGACATATATGTTTTGTATCTCCAAAGGAAATTCTGTGTTGTAGAAACTACTAATCGAGTCTTTTGATTCCTGTGAAAATATCTGTGTTGATAAAATAATGATTATTTTATTTGAGTTAGTCATTGCTGATCTCCCCTGTCCTTCATTTTATGGTGGAATCAAGTTGTGTGTGACGCCTATGTGTTGTTGCCACATGATACGGACCGGAATGGACTATAAAAGAAAATACTGAATTGACTCACTGAATCTCCTCTTCTGATACTCGTACAAGTATGATATTGGTACCAATAGAGACTTGTATGCAGAAACTTGTATAAGATCTATTGAAACAGAAAAAGGAAAGAAATACAAGATAACACAGACATTTCAAGCCTCTCTCTCCATTCCAAGCCTGTTGCCATGTGTAGGCAGTTATTTACACATTGCTTTCTGTGCTTACTTGAGGTACTGATCATCTACTTCTCTTACACCCCATCCTAATATACACCTTAGTAAGTGGAGGCTTTTTAACATGGTATTAACATGTCCTGGTCGAAAATGGTGGTTGTATGTAGGTTGAACTGCAGACCGCTGTTAAGTTTAATTTTGAGATTCTGAGCTTTGGCATTTAAGACTGTTGTCTGTTTTATAGTACGATTTAAGTTGAACATACTGACTAAACATGACAATAAAAAAAAGCAATAACCTCTGAAATTTATTCTTAGTCTCATTTTCTTTTCTTAATTCATTGACACAGTAGTATAAATATTAAATATTTATCTTATGAATGGGATGATTGGGGGTGAGCCTTCAGCCTTGGCACATAGATAAGGTTGCTGTCTTGTGACTTGGAGGCCCTGGTTTCAAATCTTGGAAACAACCTCCCCACTTGTGGTTGTAAGGCTGCATACATCTAGAACTCACTTGGTGGGAACCTCGTGCACTGAATCACCCTTTTTTTAAGGAATTGGATGATGACTACATTTTTTTATACTCTTGTTTTCTCTTGTGAAGGTATACCAACATTGCCCCCAAATTTTGAGGATGATACATGGGCAAAATTGAAGTCAGCTATTTGTGCTATATTCTTGAAGCAACCTGATTCTTGTGACTTGGAGAATCTTTATCAGGTAATCATGGAAAACCTTTTTATTTCATCTGGTAATGGGTTTGATTTAGCCCTGTGACTATTTTTCATTCATTAGCTGATTGGAGTTTTATGGGAACTCAATTCTTTTGCATAGGCTGTGAATGATCTTTGCCTTTACAAAATGGGGAGAAATCTTTATCAACGAATTGAAAAGGAGTGTGAAGCCCATATATCTGTGGCACTGCAGTCTTTAGTTGGCCAAAGCCCAGATTTGATTGTTTTTCTATCCCTAGTTGAGAGATGTTGGCAGGATCTTTGTGACCAAATGTTGATGATTCGTGGTATAGCCTTGTATCTAGATAGGACGTATGTGAAACAAACAACAAATGTTCGGTCATTATGGGACATGGGTTTGCAACTTTTCCGCAAACATCTTTCTCTATCTCCAGAAGTAGAACATAAAACTGTTACTGGTCTTCTTCGTATGATCGGAAGAGAAAGGTAATCTATATTTTGCAATCTTGGTTTTAAAAGTGTATGTGCAGTTTGTTCTTCATGTGTTCTGTATATGCATTCTTGAATTCATGTGATGGGAACCAGTTTTTACTGATAAAATCAACAAAGGCTAGCTCTTTACAAGAACAGAAAGTGCAAAATATAAAAGATAAATCTAGAATTTTGCAGAATGCAGATATACTAAACCTCCCAAGCTCATTCCCCTTTTTCCCTCATTTCATGCCTTCTATGCACAACATACTTCCCTCATTTTTTTCCCAATTATTTTTCACCTCCCACTATTCCTTGTCAGTCCAGCTCTTGGTTTTGCAGAAAACTTAACAACGTGCATATTCCCTTTATTTCCTATTCTGTCCTCCCCACCCATGTGTATTTATCCTTTTACTTCCCATTCCCTTCCTTGTAGCATTTACCTTGTAATAGGGGCCCATCCGAATGGCCATCCAATTTTCTTACTATTCTGAGCAGAGTGACCATTTGTTTGGTGAGACCTCAAATGACCACTCTGGTTTTTATTCTGTAAAATCAGAAATCATCACTCTGACATGAGGGAACTATATTGGATACTTCTGAATGGGTTTGGAATGGAAATCTTGTTAGAGATGGCCCTTTTCATAATTATTTTTGCTGATCCTATTGCTTCTGAAAGAAATAATCCTCAAACTACCTGCAAAATCATCTTCTACCAATTGCCTACTGCTGTCAATCATATCTCCACCTTTTTTGTTGAATATGATGGGCAAGATGGAGAGCCTTGGTGCAATGTTAAAGTTGCTGCCTTGTGACATACATGTTACAGGTTAAAGTCCTGAAAACGGCATTGTAGTCAGAATCGCATGTTGGCTCGGAGAATTGACGATTCTATGATTCTGTTTGGCCTTTCCGCCCACGTCCACACTTGTTTTAAACCCCAAAACTAACCGTCTGTTTGGAGTGGTTTTCTATTTTTGGTTTTGAAATTTTTAAAAACCAAAACCAGTTTTAATTGAGTTTTTAGTTTTAGTTTTTTTTTTTTTTTTTTTTAGTTTTTGTAAAGTTGTTGCAAATTGAAAATGAATAAAATGTTATTTTGTTCCACTATGAAATAATGCAATATAAAAATTATCAACATATAAAAATAATTAAACTTGCTAAAAAATTAATAAAAATAGTAAAAAAATAAAAATAAAAATTTTTACAA
>JAMLFT010012591.1:0-10329 GCA_026544285.1 Pachyrhizus erosus
AACTTGTGTTTTTTTATAGGTAAAGCAATTTTTAAAATAATTTTAAATTTGAATTTTAGTATTTTATGCATATTTGTTAATACCTGATAATATGCTTGCTTTTTTGTTTCAAAAGAAATGCATCAACAATCTGATTGGTTTGAAAAAGGAAATAAAAAAGAGATAAAGAATTTAAGTACAAAAAAATGCGATGGAAAAACAGGTAGAATTTTAGGTTATTTAATACTAATATATAAAAGATATATGAAATAATTTGAAGAAAAAATGTTATATTTTCTCTCTACATATTTGATTAAATATAAAATGAAAAGACAGTCTTTTTAAATAGACAACAAGCCCTTAAAAATTTAATAAGTATTGTATAATATTAATATCATTGTTTTATTTCATTTGTCGTGTTTTAGTATATTTGATCAATTAATATAAGACAATTTTTAAACTATAAAATAAATTATTATTTTATTAAAAAATAACATAAATATTTATTTATGTAAATCAGGAAACACCAAGCTTATAGCGAAATACAATTCTTCAACATACTAAGTATCTATGATGCTTGCTTAATGAAATTTTTGCTTGGTTATGATTAAACAATCCATCTAAATTCGATGCCGCATAAAGCAACAAAAGTGTTACTCGGAAGCGTGTAGGAAACTAAGGAGAATGAGAAAATAAAGCTTTTCATAAACTTATCAAGGTCGACGTACTAACAAGGGTAAAATAATATATATGAGATGATAAGTTTAAATTTTAGTATGATTATTGTAAACAAATCTCAGAAAATTAGCAAGAAAAAAAGGTATCTAAAGAGAAATTGCAAAAAAATTGATGTCTTATAATAATGATTTAGCTAATATGAGAATATTTGATAAAAATAATTGTATTGAATTTTGTGTGCATTCCCATGAATTAAGAAAAAAGAGAGTTAAAAAGATATTATAATTTATATTTATCAATTAAATGAATTTCGTGTAATATATTTTTTCTTAAAAAGATGAAAAATAAAATGTATGTCATTGTATATAAGATTTCAAATTTTTAAGATTAAATATTTAAAATCAATCATATATAGTGACAAAAAAAGTAATGAAAATGTTAGCCATAAAATATAAACAAGATAACTTAAATAAAAAAAGATAATCAACATAATGTTATATGGTTGAAAGATAATTTTGTTCTTTAAACTTGTACTTAGGATTTTATTGCAAATATATGAAATGAAGATCATTCATAGATCTTGGATGACTGATTTTATAAAGGATATTTTTAGGACATTTATTTTATGTTGTAGGATATGATGTAATTATATCTTTGTTATAGTTTATGTCGTAATAGATGTGAATATTAAACACAATTAAAAGTAGTTCTTTATCTTATTTCATCAGAATTGGGAGACTATATAAAGAACATAGGTAAAAGTTTAAAAATGACATGTAAATAGCCCTAATTTCTTATTATTTTACATTATGAACATTGTTTTTATATTGGGAAAGTATAACAATGTAAGTGTCCATGTAAATGGACAAAATTGAGTTAGCAACATTAATTATATGAATCTAAATGAGTGGTTAGTATGCTTTGTTTAATTTTAAACATGTGATGGATTAAAATAAAATGTCATAGTCACATGATTGATCACATTATTAATGATTCTAACATGACAACTATGTGTATATTATTTTATACTCTCATTAGTGGAATATACTCTTGTAGACTTTCGTGCCAAAATGTTAAATGTATTTTTTGGTAGAAGAAATATTAGGTGAATTGCATGGCTATTCTTCTATCTATTGGTTATTTATTTAGTCTTATTTTTCTTCAATTTCTTTTTCTCTCTCTATATATGACAAAGAGTCATATATGCACAATCACTTAATCCATATTAGGAAGGATTCATAATTAAATATACTATTTTTTAGATTATAAACATTAATTAATTAGTTAGTAAAATCTTATTTTTTTATCAATTTGATAAGTTCAAAACTTTATTAATAATTAATAAAATAGTTAAGAATTAGAAATCTTAGACTTTTTATTTGTTAAGATTTTGATATTGATAAATTCTACTTTATTTCGAGTGACTTTACACAAATTCATTACTTGTAAAACAAGGTAAACAATTATTTTAAACTTATTACTTGTTTAGATCCCCTAAAAATCTACGGTCCAAGATGATGTATCATATTTATAACATTTTTAACTAATTTCATTAAAACTAAATTTATTGAGATTTCTCCCTTTATTCAATACTTTTTTATTGTTTTTATGAAAACTAGTTGTTACATAACCCCTCCCATCCCCTTTCCCCTCCCCTAAATAATCCATATCATGCATCATAATATTTAACATTTTTACCGTGTATAGGAATGTAGGCATTAGGTTGGTCATGCTACATGTTTTTTTAATTAAGAAAATAACTTATTCACTTATAGTTTATCCTATTTTTAATTTATTTACTCATGTATATATCAAAAGATGAAAATAATTATAATTTTTACGCATCAGCAAATTAAAGATCTTAGTGGCATAATAATTTTTGTCATCACAATAAAAGTCTAATATTTTTTCACTTTGAAGTTAAATATTCAATATTGGTATTATTATTATTTATTTTAAAGCGCTATATAAAACTAATTATAGAACTTACCGCAACAACAAAAATAGAAAAAGGTTAAGTTGTATTTTATTATAAATTTATGAAATAACAAGTATTGTTTTATGTTTTTAAAAAAGTACAATTAGATTATAAAAACATTTCTACCATGTTATTAAAAGGGCTTCTTAAAATTCATCGTCATCCATTAATTTTTAAAGTGAAATCTTTTAAACTGTACTGTCATTTAGCAACATTTGTCTTTGTTTTGATATCTTATATTAAATGTACTCATTGTATATGTCGCAATCACTTATCTTATGCACGCTATTAATTAAAAGTTATAAGTAGTTTGGGTTATTCATTTTACTATGCGTGTATTGTGGTAATTATATTTACTTTCTTGTTATTTGCAGGATGCCCACTAAATTAACCTCCACTCATATGGGTGATGGGTAAGAAATAAACCTATATTACCTAATATAGATGAATCAAATCTGGGTATCAAATAATATTTTTATGAATAAAGCAAGGGACACCACACTTGTGTAACCACTTTAAAAGTTGCAAACTTTAAACAATACAAGACATCAATAAAGCACTTCTCAAAACTCAAATAGTAGGGAGTGAAAAAGTAGTTGATGACAATTACATATCTAATCAAGAAATAGCCATCATCTACTTTGTAATATGGTAGTTTTTCATGAGTATCCAATGTTAATGGTTGATGACATAGGGTTTAAAAAAATTATGCTACTCTGTAACCTTTATTTGGGGGTTCCCAAAACACCATCAAAATTGACATTATGAAGGATTATAATGAAACAAAATGAATATAATGAAGTCGTTGTAAAAAATTTAAAGTTGGATTGTTATTACTACTAATATGTGAATTGCTAGTAATGAAATAGAAAATAGATGATTGTCACCACTCACTGTATTGATGACTCATGGACATTACAAAGTAAACTTGTGAGGTAATAATATTAAACTATATTAATTATAATTCCTAATAATTTTTTCATTATTGGTGATTAGATTATTGGAATTTGTATATCAAATTTTGATTTATTTATGTTCTTGCTCCTTATTCTTGCAAAGTTTTCGCTAAAGTCTTAGTTCAATATTTGATGAATTAGAATTTATATATAAAGGTTTCCAATTTGACTTTTGATAGTTTCATTGTGATTGATGTTATAGTTGAACACATCTAGAAAAGATTTTGCTTAGATCTCTTATCTTGGGTGGTTAATTATTTTATATTCGTTATTATGCTCATATGTTGAATTTAATATTGAAGCATGGTTTCTCCATAATCTTTTATACCTTTAAAAAGTTTAGAGAAATTGTTAATTTTTAAACAACACCTAAAAAAATGGAAAATTTATGGAGATATATAATCAAGTGAATGTTCTATTTAGTAGAAAATTGGTTCTTAATTGCAAAATTAGGTTGAATTCTACATTTTTAATGCTTCAAGTAACCATATCTTACATAAATGCATTTGATCAATTGACATAAGGGGAGATTTAATATAAAATTTTGCTTAATAAATATGATTGGAAAATGGTAAATGACATTTGTTAAAGGTAGCAAATATTTTAAGATATGATACTCTTATTTTTAGGTACTTCATATCCAATCACAAATATTTTTCTTCAAAAGTATGTGAAATTAAGTTAGTTTTGATTAAGCAATTTATCTCTACTATTTCTGTTATTTATCAAATGACTGCATTCTTAATTGCCAAATTTGAAAATTATTGAGATGTGGTCAATGGGGTGAATGTTGTAGGTAATGTATTAGATCTCAAGTACAAAACTGACTTTCTAGATTATTTTTTTCTCTTAAATTTATGGTGATAAATCTGATTATGGAATTGAAAGGGTAAGAACTATTTGTTAAGATTTAATAATAAAGTATAACATGAAAATTAAGGGTAAATAATTGGTTTCTTCAACTCAAGATTGAAATCCAAATGTAGTACATATGAATGCTTTTGGAAGAAAAGAGACTTGGAAGTCAAATTTTTAAAAAATAAGAGTGTAAGGAGAAGTGGTTAATCAAATTATAAGTTAAAACTTAATTGCTATTTGGAAGATGCAACGTTACCTAATTCATATGAATAGTTTGACATCTTAGTATGGAGGAAGGCTAATGGATTAAATTATTACTAGAGAATTTATAGTAATCTCTGTCTCAATTGTCGCTTATTAGTTTTTTTTTTTTTTTTAGTATTGATGGTCAATTTTTTATTCCACATTGTAGTATATTACATCTAGATACTTTTGAGGCATTAATGTGTCCAAGATTGGGTACAAACAAACATGAAAGGTAATCAAATTAACACTTTTCATTAAATATTTTTACTGATTAATTGTTACAAATTTTTAATGCACTTTTTTCTTTTTCAGGCTCTTCAAAATTTAAAGATGATAAAATAACTCTAAATACAATATAACAAGATATAAATAATGATGATGTTAGTGATTTTATTAATACTTCATTGCAATTTTAACAATAATATTAATTGTCAGTGATTTTTATTTGGATATTTTTTTTAAGAAATCAAGTGACCAAAGTGAAGTCATTGGAGAAGGAAAAATCTAGAAATTGAAGAATATCTAATTCTTAACATGCTTTAAGCATGCTTTAAAATGTGTTGAATGTGATTTTATTGATTTCTATATTTCTATTTTTGGAGAATTAAAGTAGTTTAACTTATTATTTTTTGTTTGGATTTCTAGTTTAAAAACACTTTTTATTTGGATTATGTTTTTAAGTGAAAATTTATTTGAACTTGTGTTTTAGAGACTAATTTTATTTAGATTTATGCTTTATATTGTAGTTTTATATGAATTTATATTTTAGAGAGAATATTTTTTAGATAATTTGAATAATTTTATTTTTTGAGAAATATAAAAAAAATCTTATATATATTTATTATGGGGTAAAAAGGATGTAAATTTGTTAGCCTTTAAACTATTTTTTTTTTAGAAAAAAATTGGCAGAATGATTAAAAAATTATTAAAATAATTATTTTTTATTTTTTATTTTTTGGAAGTAGTCATGAATATGCAAGGATTCCTACATATATAAAAAAATTGAGTAGTTTTATAAACAAGTACCCATTGGGTAATAGAAAGAGTACAAGTAGATTTTTATTTGGTAGGATAGATAACATGTAACTACTATTCATGCTTGCCTTGTGTGTTTCCATTTATACCAACTACAAGAACCATTTAGATAAATCTAAGAAACAAAAAAGAAAGAATGAAATGAAGAAGTTGTTAGCAATAATAGGGTGAAAATATAATATCCACAAATCTCTTACACAAGGTGTAGACACAAGGATATAATATAAGGAATGTGTCAACCCAAGGGTGCCTAAAAGATCCAAAAAATACATAGTACACATAACTTATAACTTCAATAAAATCAACCACCATTAACGATGGTTACACAAGTTGAAATACCATTTTCACAATTTGCATCATCTATTGAACTTGTGCAATCTCAAGATGTAAGAATTATAATTTTGTTTGATTGATGCAAGCCTATGCTATTTTTTTTGTTTTACATGTATTTGATGATACATTAGATTAGTGTAGGTCATCGATGTCATTGTCAATGCATATAAACAAGGAGCCATATTGTAATTAATGTAACACCTAACGTAACAACCCATGATGTTGGTATTCAATCCACGAGTTTCAATACAACTCCATACTTTCCACACCATCCTTAATGTCACAATTCCCAACATGTAATACATGAAGATTTTTCTGTTTTGCAAAATATTTATTTTGATGTAAGTTTGTGTACCAAATAAGTTTATTTTGATGATGTTATTGAAATAAGTTTGTATACTAAATAAATTTATTTTGGTTAAGTTAACTTATAAACTAATCAAACTAGCTTATAAAATATTAAAGTGACTTGTCAAACATACTTATAATATGAAAAAATAATTTAATTGAAAAAAATTTCTAGTAATGTACAAATTTCTAATTATACTCAATGTTGATTGAAAATTATTAATTACAGAAATTAAGGAAGGTAAAACTTTATTTAAAGAGAATAAAAATTAAATAAAATATTTATCAAAATTAACATAAAAAACGTAAAAGAATCAATATGGTATTATATGATTAATAAATAATTTTGCCTTTAAACATGTAATTAAGAGTTTAATTTTTAAGTTTATGTGTATGAAAAAATATATGTTAAAAAAATTTAATTCTTAAAATAAATCTTAGTATCTCAAGAGATTAATTATAAACTCTTAACTATGAAAAACAATAACAATAAAAATTCAAAAGACATATTATCAAATGAGTAGGACAAGCTATACATGAAAGATGAGTTAAATGAAAAAAATATTTGTATAATTTTAAAAAGAACAAATTACATTAATATTTCTTAAACTTTAGTGAAATTACATAAATTTTATCTATGTATTTTATTTTTATATTAATCCTCTAAGTTGTTTAAAAAATATTACATTATGTCTTTACATAAAAAAATTATAATAAAAATAAAATAAAATAAAATTTGTATAATCTTATAAAACTTAAGATATCAATGTAATTTATTCTTTTCAACATTTAAAATTTAAAATTATTATATATTAACCGATGAATTTAGTTATTTTAAAAAAATTATTTTTCTTCCAGTTTTTAAATAAAAGAAAAAAGTTCTACTAGCATAAAAGGACAGATTTTATTCTATTTGATAAACTAAAATGGAAAGTTGAAATTGAATTGATATTAAATTGTTAAAGTAAAATGTTTGAAGGTATACGCTATTGGTGTTCAAAAAGAAAAAGTAAAATGTTTATATTAATCACAATTTTATAATATTTATTTTAATAGAAATAAGCCTTTAATATAGACATTATTGTGTTAGTACAAATGGAAAATGAGACGAGGTGGATAATGGATTATCACTAGCTAGGATCGAATTTTGAATGTTAGTGTTACGAAAAAGATATTGTCACTTTCTTTTTGTGCAAATTGGTTTTATATATTGTAATTATCTCTATTCTGTAGAATACCCCACTTCATTTAGGGTATGATCAAAAGATGCAAAGTATATTTTCCTTAACAAGAACGTCAATGCAGAGCTTATCCCTTCACGCCAAGAATATCTGTTATCTTAAAATACGATATATAACATTCAATCTTATCGTCCACTGAGTTTGAGATCATTACATAATGAACACCAAATGTTGGCATGTTCTGCAAAGAAATACTCGTTGACTTCACTATCATTAATCATTAGGAACATAAATATATTCTTGATTATGTATTTAAGTGAAATTTAATCACATGTTATATTAACGAATGAATAAGAAAATGGTTCATTTCCGAAAATATCTCTTTGGTGACGGCAGCAACAAACTCCGTAGTGATCTTTATCCACAAAATGGGACAAACAAGTGTCAAACTTGAAACAGAGTAATGATATGTTTAGAACAATTTTTTAAACTTACGAAAGTGATTTATGATGTTTATATATGTCTTGTTTTGTTTACAATTTATTTTTATAAATTTCTCTAAATAATTATAATTTAACTTTGGAATAATTTTTTATTAACAAAAAATAGTTAAATTATTTATTCAATTTCACCCCCAAAGACTGATAGTAGATAATTAATTTCGTCAGCTTTTCCCTCCTTATAATTATAAGAAGTGGATTAAAATCCAGGTTATTTGTTAGTAAATTATTCATCATTTTATTGTGACCCTTCGTAAGATTGTGGGTTGCTTTTTCTTAAAAATAAAACGAAGGTCTCCGAGCTTAATTATTCTAATTTTTTTTTATTTTTTTTAATTAACAATATGAATTAAAAATATTGCAATCGCACCGTTGGGTTTATCGCTTTGAAAAAAAGGGCAACATGTGTTTGTTGATTGAGTTCTGACTATATTAAATAGCAAATGAACTATTATTCATTTGCCATTTGATATGAGCTACTTACTTCAAATACTATAACTATGTTTGGCTAAGCCATTTTTTGTTTTAATCAGTAGGCTAAGTCATGCTTTCAAGTGAACATAGCTACTACATTTTTTTATTGGACAGTCAATTTTCACTTCAATAGATTTTATTTTAGTTTGTTGGAATGCTATACAAGAAGCATTTCGGTGGGCGATTAACATTATCAGCCATAAAAATATATGATTGAACAAATTGCCGAAAAAAAGAACAATATGATTGAACAACCTAGCCGCAGAATTATATATTTTATGTGATTAAAAAATGCATTTTTTTCAAAGGATTCTTTTTGGAAAGAGGTGAGACTTTTCCTTAGTCTCTGAATCATTCCTGACCATGAAACAAACATTAACTATTAATGTAAATTTCATTAATTTTACTTTTATGTTTTTTATTTCTTTTATAATATTACATTGTCATGTTACTTGCTGATACTAAGAAGATCCATATCTAATATAGGCAAAACTTATAGCTCAAATTACACAAATTTTAATATAATAATTTAAATTATTATAATTTTTGGCGTCAAAGAAATCATTGATATGAAATAAACAAAACCTTTATAAGATACAGATCGTATTAAATACAAATTTTAGGAAAATTATTAGTAGATACTTAGAGAGACAGATATAAAAGAATGAAAATAGTAGATACAAAATTATTCATAACGCATAGTTGTTTATTGAATTGTTTAAAAACTTTTTTTTATGAGTTCTATATTTCACTTTAAACTTAAGATATTTTATTTTATTTTTAATGATAAATATTAAATAAATTGTTTAAATAGTTCTAAAAATATATTTTTAATTATTTAAAATTAGTTAAATGACATTATTTATATAACTAATACTATCTCATTTATTTTAATAACAAATTTTGTTAAACAATATTGTTTAATTGAAAATAATTTTTGTAAATAACGGGTTTAGAATTGTCTAATATAATAAAAAATTAAAGAAAAATAAAAAGCGTTAATTAAGTATATATTGTATAAATGTGCACTGTTGAGTATCATTATTCCAAATTTTATGATGGATTAGTTCAACTGGTCAAATCAAATGCTTTATATCAGTTTTGATTGTAGTCTAACATGAATCTGATTTCAATATTAAACCAAAATCAACTAGGCGATTATTCTTTCATAATTACGTTGGTCGGATTGTCCACCCCAGTTTGGAATTTCCTAAAATAAGTTTGAAGTACGTGCGGATTAATGATATAAAATTAATAAGACACTGAAAATTTGAACTTAATGATATAAAATTAATAAGAAATATATTTTTCTAAGACAAAAAATAAAATTTTCCCTAAATTACAGTGACCAGATATCCCAACAAGTCTTTTCTTCTCTTATTTTTCCATGTAAGGTATTAGATTTAGCAATTTTGGAGAAAAAAAAAAATCCTCATTTGCACAGAATCTATCAAAAACATTTTGGTGACAGTTAGAGTTGGTGACTAGAATTATTGCTCTGGCCTAAAAAACTCAGTGCTGTTTGGTGAAGAAATAGTTTTTGATATTATTTTCAGAGTTTGTGATGATAGCAAAGGTTTCGGACCTTAATGCTGTTGGTTAGAGTTTTATATGCACTAATATAATAATGTTATACTTGTCTCTCTATCACTCTTGTACCAACTTTGATATAGTGAATTGTTTCTTTTGTTAGCAAGTGGTCAATTGTTGACCTATTTTTTAGGAAACTACCCACTACTTTGTGCATGAAATTAGTGGGTTAG
>JAMLFT010012592.1:0-10328 GCA_026544285.1 Pachyrhizus erosus
AAATGTATATATTTTTAAAATTTTATTTAATTATTATTACCATTATTATTATTATTTAAATTATTTAACTATAAAATAATTAATTTATATTTTTAATAAGACTTAAATATATTTTTCTCTCTATAATATACCACGTTTTTGTTTATTTTCTTCATAAACAAAATAGAGTATTATACTGAAACAAAAATGATAAGAAAATCAAAACACTACTTTTTGTCTTTCTTTTGTTTTTTAAAAATAAATATAGGCTGTCGAGTTGAATTAACACTTCTTTGTACCAAACGCAAGCAGACATTGAAGAAAATTCTCTTTCTTTCTTTCTTCTTCTTTGACCCACCTCTTCATTTCCCTTTCTTATATAAAGCACTGATCATTCTAGTGTTATCATTTCCTCTTACAGAGTGCTATCATAAATCACCATTGAAGCCATACTGCAGCAGACAAGGTAAATACTATCACCCATGTACTGTTTTTCTGCTTGTTATGGACATCCTTGACATAAATGGTTGAAAAACTTGAGTGAAATCTAGCTAGTTGTTGAAATTCAGAACTTTATCTGTCTCTCCTCTTCAAAATCAAAACTCTGATTATGAAAACAGTATTATAAGATTTGTGTTGATGAAAATGGACTAACTTTTTTTTTTCATACATTAAAATTAATTAATACATAAACCAATTTATTAAAGTTCTCTTGTTTAATTTTTCTAAAAACTTCTATTCATTTTATTTTCTTATTTTATTCATTTATAAGTAGTTATTAAGAAATTTAACGAAATTATATGTACTCAATTATGATTCTGACATTTTGACACTTTTTTTCATTTATTTGATTCTGCTGTTCAACTGTTGAGGTATCATTCAGCATTACTAGAGTTTCTATGCATTGATTGTTTCCATTCATATCTAGAAATTTCATATTACAATAAGGAATACTCAACGTGTCTGCATGGAGTATGTTTTAGCTTTCTAACCGATTAAAAGTAGTATCACTTTATACTGCCTTTTTGGTTCTAATTATTGGTTGGGATCTAATGATGTAAAGTTCTGATCCTTTTTATGACCTGCATAATATTAAAATTAAAATACCATAGTAATTTCTAGCAAAGCATGAGTAGCCCAGATTTTGTTTCTTATATAACGATTTTTCACTGATTAGTCAAGTTTGATAGGCTAATGCTAACCATGCCTCTGTTTTACAATTATAATTATGTTCTTTTGTAATCTAATACACACTTGAGCAATGTTATGAGCACACTTTTTCACATATTAATTTCATGTGTCTCAATAGAAGAAGAATCCTGCGCTCACTATCATATTTTCTTATTAAAATGCTTTTTAAAATATTTTTTTAAGGTAAAAAATAACCTCAGTGAGGCATTGAGCTTGAAATAAAATCAACACTAGAAGGAGGAGTTAATAATTAAAAAAAATGTCCAAGTATGGAACATCTCTATTGGTGCCTTCTGTTCATGAACTTGTAAAGCAATCCATCACCAAAGTTCCAGAGCAATATCTTCATCCAGATCAAGATCCTCCTGTTATATCTGACACAACCTTACCACAAGTTCCAGTCATAGACCTCAGCAAATTGTTATCTGAAGATGTAACAGAGCTAGAGAAGCTAGACTATGCATGCAAGGAATGGGGTTTCTTCCAGGTTTGAATTATTCCTTTTCCTTTAGTATATTTTACTCTAATTAAAAAGATCACATCCAAGAATTCACTTCATTATAATGATGGACAAAGTACATTGTAAGGAAATTGCAGTTGGCATGTAAGCTAGCTAGCATTATATTTTGTAATTGGCAATCTCTCATAGGTTTCATGAACATCAAGGATGAAAATGAATAATAACATGAACACTGTAATCAAGCAAGGATTATAAACTCTGCAATCACATAATTTTGGCAAACAATATGACAAATTACTTAAATGCTTTCAGATTGTTCATTTCAACTTTGATTTATTGGCAATGACAAAACTAGATAAAATTTCTGGGCTGTTTGTAGTATTGTTCATTTGTTCCTTATTAACAACGCACCAGGTGATTTAAATAAAGAATTTGTACACACACTTGACTCTTAGGAAAATCTATATATACTTTCATGTGCAACACTAATTTTTCTATGAATTTGGCTTTTCTGAATATATAAGAGGCGAAAAATGTAAAATTAATTTTATTAGCTTTATATGATTTCTAATATATAAATTATTAACAGCTGATTAATCATGGAGTCAACCCTTCAGTGGTGGAAAATGTGAAGAGAGATATTCAAGAGTTCTTAAGGCTACCAATGGAAGAGAAGAAGCAATTTTGGCAAACCACTGAAGAATTGGAAGGTTTTGGTCAGTTGTTTGTTGTATCTGAAGATCAAAAGCTAGAATGGGCAGATATGTTCTTAATAGACACTCTTCCAATAAACGAAAGGAATCCTCGCTTATTTCCTAACTTTTCCCAACCATTGAGGTTTTTCCCACTTTCTGAATATATATTTGTTGGCCAGCCATTGTGTGATATATGTAGGTAACTCAAACAAACATTGTTTCATTGCAGGGATGATTTAAACAACTATTCTTTGGAACTGAAAAAGCTTTGCCTCACAATCATTGACCGTATGGCAATAGCTCTTAAGATTGAACCAAGTGAACTGCTAGATTACTTATTTGAAGATTTTTGGCAATCAATGAGGTGGAACTATTACCCTCCATGTCCCCAACCAGAAAATGTCATTGGACTAAATCCTCATTCAGATGCTAATGCCCTCACCATTCTACTCCAAGTCAATGAAATAGAAGGCCTGCAAATAAAAAAAGATGGAAAGTGGATTCCTATCAAACCCCTCCCTAATGCTTTTGTCATCAACATTGGAGACACTTTAGAGGTAATTGGTGGCATACCATTCACAAACTTTCTATTGTTTTACATTTAGTTATACTTGTACGTGTATATATCAGAATAAAAGTTGGAATAGACACAATTTTGGCTTAATTAACAACCAATTAGTTAGATATGAGCAAACTTTATATGGGGTTTGAAACTCAATTGATCTTCCTAGTGGCCAAGGTCAAGTTAGTAGAATTAATCAGACATCATGTTCCAACAAATATATATTAAGATTTTCATTTCCTTGCCATTTATCTATTTCTATTATATACAAAAGGGAAGTTGCTCATTAATATACTTCCATTTGTTATTTAAAACATATATATTCACAAGCTACAACTTTTAAAGTATTTTAACAAATTCCTAGTTTTTACTTGGTAGCATAGTACTCTCTGTGGGATATTGATCTATGCATGGTCTGTGTAGATATTGACAAATGGGATTTATCGAAGCATTGAACATCGAGCAACTGTTAACTTGGAGAAAGAGAGAATTTCCATTGCCACGTTTAACAGGCCTCCAAAGAATAGCGTTATAGGTCCAATACGAAGTCTTGTTACTTCTGAAAGACCTGCAATGTTCAAAAGAATATCTGTTGAAGATTATTACAAAGCATTCTTTTCGCGCGAGCTGAAAGGAAAATCATGCCTTGATTTTGTCAGGATCCAAAATGAGACTGATAAATGATAAAAGTTCATTTAGGACCTTGCTTGAGATGAAAAAATAAAACTTGTACACTGAAGGCAGCTAACGAATGATAGTACAATAATGCCACTAATGATTATGAATCCCATTCCACGGCTTTAAGCTGGTGATATCTAAGTTATATGGGCTTGAAAAATTATATGATGGGATTTGAAATGTGTATTCTTCAAGTAGTAGATTGATATGTGCCTCACCTATGTCCCTCAACTTTTGGTAACAAAAATTGATTAATATTAGACAAGAATTATGTGCGGTTATCACATTTTTCTTTTTTCGAAGTATACTTGAGAATGTTGAGGGTTATTATTACTTACAAGTACAAATTTCTTCACTAGGGTCTCATTTTGGAGTTAGTTATTGAAACATAAAAATGAATAAAGGGTGGAAGAAAGAATTAAGTTCCTTTGTATTGTGAAGTCCAAATTCTATTATTTAAGTTTCTTCAATTTCTATCATTTGGACATGTAAGCAAATTCTATACAATTTGATTGAGTGTTTTTTTAACTCTTAAATGACTCTTTACATTACCACGGATGTACATTAATGACTTTAATAGTAATTAACTTTCAAATAAAACTTAGATATAGTATTTCAGATATCATTTGTGTTGTTCTTTAATTGGAATTGAAGTTGCACCTTAATAATTTGTATAGTCTTTTTATGTAAAGTTTTGATAAAATTTCAATTCTAATTAGATAACAACACAACCCCTAAGGACTATATCTAAATTTTGTCCATTAACCTAATACAATAAGGCTCAATTTTGTCGTTATTATTGCATTAACTTACATCAAGCTATAAATAATTATTATTATATTGAAAAAATTATACCAAATTATAAACAAGTTGAATGTTGTGGTGTGTAAGGTTGCAATAAGATCAAATGTAATGAAGAATCGTAGTCTATGTCATTGTTTTAAAAGGTTGTTATTCCTCTTATTTTATTTAACTTAATTACATTTTTAATCTTTTAATATTGTTATTATGCGATTTTTTGTTTCATATGTTTTTATGTTTTTAATTGGTCCTTTAAATTTGATTGATTGTCTATATTCTATTTTGGAGAATCGATAGATAATCTTAAAATTTAATTTCTACTGTAACATTCATATTAGAAGGCTTTACAAAACTAACAATTTTAATACTTTATCAAGATTGACGTTCAAGTAGAAGTAAAATGTTGATACCTTTGTAAAAAGTTGTATAATAGAATAAAGTTAGAATTGTTTTTGGGAAATTTTAAAAATAGTTTTAAATCATTAGTACACTCAAAATAATTAATATTAATTATGAGAAATTTCTAAAATTTTATTGAGAAAATTTCTATGACATAATCGGTACATCCTAGACTACTATATACAATAAAAATGATAAGTTTAAAGCCAAAAACAATTAACAAATTTCTAATGAGCTTATTTTAATTTGAGATAAGTTATTTTAAAAAGAAAATAGAAGATTTTTGAAAAGTATAATTATTTTACAAAAATTTTATTTAGTAATTAATTAATTTTCTATTTTATGCAAAATAATTTATTATAAATAATCCACAAATATAAATATTATGAAAAAAATTTCTGGGGACTCAAAAAAATATATATAAAGGCTTTGTAAAATTAATTTTACCCAAAACTACTCCAAAAGTTTTAATCTAATTTTCTCCAAATTAATCATTTAAAAATTATTTTTGCCACCTAATAATTATAAAAATTGAAAATAAAATTATTTTTTTTGGTCAACTGACCAAGTAGCACGGAATCGAGCACATGACGGATTAGAAAACTCCATATAATATTTTATTCAATAAAAGTACTACAAATAAATAAACATTCTTATTTTTTTTTTCTCTATAAGTTTAACCCTTTACTTAACACAATATTACACTCTGATAAAACTGGCCAAACACTCAGCCACTTTTCCTACACTCTCAAATTTTTCTCACTTATATTTTCTCATTTCGAACGAAGTCCCAAGTCAGTGGTGATTTTGGTGTTACAAGACCTTAGCTTTTCATCTACTAAGCTTCTATTCTACTCAACCTAGACTTCACCACTTTAGGTAAAGAGGAGTAGGGTCAGAGCTTCATGTCTCATTAATCTTACTAGGCTTATGCTTTTCTACTAACCTTTCTATTTATTTCATGTTATTTGCTTTTATTCTTCTGTTATTTTATTATGATACTAATTGTTTATTTACTTAATTCTTATACTCTTTGTTTATTATTTATTTTGCTTCTTGTTTAAATTTTAGTTAAGCCTTTCCTTGTTAATATTAGTAGACTTATTTATTTACTACTAATCTTTTTACTTATCTCATGTTTACTCTTTGTTGTTATCATTTGTTTATGTTTACTCTTTTTACTTATTAATTTTGCTACTATTCAATATTTTTATTAATATTCCATTGAATGAATAATAAAAATAAAAGAATTTATATCCCTACCAATATTCTCAGCCAAATAAATAAATAATATTATTTTCTGTGAATAGTGAAACTGTACGGAAGAATTATTTTCCCTTTGTATAAGTTAGATTAGCACTTCTCTAAACCAAACGGTAGCTGACACTGAGGTAACATTTCTTTCTTTCTTCTTTGGACCCACCCCACTTCATTTTCCTTTCTTACATAAAGCACTAACCATTCTAGCATTATCATTTCCACTTACAGAGTTTCTCTTAATTCACCATTGAAATCATATAATATTAAGCTGCAGCAGAGAAGGTAAGAACTATCACACCTGTATCTGTTTTTCTGCTTGTTACGGATACCGTTAATGGTTGAAAAAATAGGTGAAATCTAGCTAGTTGTTGAATTTTTTCAGAACTTTATCTGCAATTATCTCCTTTTAAAAAATCAAGACTTTGATTATGAAAATAGTATTATGGGATTTGTGTTGGCGAAAACAGCTTAGTGGTGATAGATGCACAATGTTTGGGATTATATATGGATTTGATAAATATGGTTTTTTCCTTTAACACTTTTTTATTTCTTTTATTTGATTCTGCTGTTTAACTGTTGAGGTATCATTCTCATCACAAGAGTTTCTATGCATTGGTTGGTTCCATTCATGTATAGAAATTTAATATTTCATAAGAATCACTCAGAAAGTGTGTTCCAAAGGAATATCTTTTAGCTTTCTGACAAATTAGTCACCACTACTTTATTACCATTCATCATGATATGAAAATGAATATTTGTAATTGCTGTATTTCTATCACTTTATATTGCCTTACTGATTCTACAGATATAGCAGATTTGTTGGGATCTTTTGACGTACAGTAAAAACTGAACCCCCCTATGAGGCTATGACCTGCATCATATTAGCATATCATAGGAAAGTCTGCCAATACTTGAGTGGCCCATATTTTGTTTCTTATATAAAGATGTTTTGCTGAATAGTCAAGCTTGATAAGCTAATGCTAACTAATCTCTGCCTCTGTTTTACAATTATTACGTTCTTTAGGAATCTAATTTAAACCTCAGCAGTGTTTTCAACACACTTTTTATAAAAAAAAGAATCCTGCGCTTGCTACCGTTTTTTCTTTTCAAAATGCTTATTGTAATAATTTCTTTAAGAAAATTGTATGAATCGTATAGCATGCAAAAAGATTTTCTTTGTTATTCAATCGTGTGTTGACAGAGTATTTGACTATGCCAATCAGAATGGCATTTAAGAAACTTTAAATAATGTATCAGCACAAAATTAAAAGTACAAGAGTGAAAACAATAATAGTGCATTGAAATTAAATTCCGTTATTATATTAATAATTTTAATTATTTTGTTTTGTAATTTCATTCAGTGCGTGCGACTGCTAATATAGATCACTGAAAATTCATAGAACCCTCAGTGAGGCATTGAGCTTGAAATCAAATCAACACAACAAAGAGGAGTTAATAGTAAAAGAAAATGTACAAGTTTACAACATCTCTACTGGTACCTTCTGTTCATGAACTTGCAAAGCAACCCATCAGCAAAGTTCCAGAGCAATATCTTCACCCAAATCAGGATCCTACTGTTATATCTTACAAAACCTTACCACAAGTTCCAGTCATAGACCTTAGTAAATTGTTATCTGAAGATGGAACTGAGTTAGAGAAGCTAGATCTTGCATGCAAGGAATGGGGTTTCTTCCAGGTTTGAATGGATTATTACCATTTCTTTATTACATATTACTCTGCTTAAAGCATCACATCCAAGAGTTCCCTTCATTAAGATTATAGGCAAAGTACATTTAAGAAAATAATAGATGACATGTAACTGTAAGCTAGCTACAATTATAATATGTAAGTGGCAATTTTAATGGTTCCATGAACATCATGTCTGAAAATGAAAGATAACATGAACAATTTAATCAAGCAAGCCTTTTAAGTCTTGCCATCACATAAGTTTGACTAAGAATATGGTAAATTAGTTAATGCTTTCAGATTGTACATTTCAGTTTCGATTTATTAGCAATGACAAAACTAGTTAAAATTTCTCCACTGTTTGTAGTATTGTTCCTTATTAACAACACACCATGTGATTTCAATTAAAAATTTGTTCACACTCTCGACTCTTAAAGAACATCTATACTTTTATGTGCAATAGAGCAAACACTAATTTTTCCAAGAATTTGGCTTTTCTGCATATATAGCAGAGGAAGAAAGATGTAATTTGATTAGCTTTATATGGTCTCTTATGAAGAAATCATTTACAGCTGATTAATCATGGAGTCAACCTTTCATTGGTGGAAGGTGTGAAGAGAGATGTTCGTGAGTTCTTAACTCTTCCAATGGAAAAGAAGAAGCAATTTTGGCAAACCCAAGAAGAAATGGAGGGTTTTGGTCAGTTGTTTGTTATATCTGAGGATCAAAAGCTAGAATGGGCAGATATATTCTTCATTCAAACTCTTCCAATAAACGCAAGGAATCCTCGCTTATTTCCTTACTTTCCCCAACCATTGAGGTTATTTCGCACACTCTTGGCATATATTTGTTGGTTAGCCATATACTATCCGTTTAACTACTAAACTATTGAGTGACATGTAAGTAACTCGACAAACATTGTGTCACTGCAGAGATAATTTAGAGAACTATTCTTTGCAACTGAAAAAGCTTTCCCTCACAATCATTGAGCGTATGGCAATAGCTCTTAAGATCGAACCAAATGAACTGCTAGATTACATGTTTGAAGATTTATGTCAATCAACGAGGTGGAATTACTACCCTCCATGCCCCCAACCAGAAAATGTAATTGGAATAAAACCTCATTCAGATGCTGCTGCTCTTACCATTCTACTCCAAGTCAATGAAACAGAAGGCCTACAAATAAAGAAAGATGGAAAGTGGATTCCTGTCAAACCCCTCCCTAATGCTTTTGTCATCAACATTGGAGACACTTTAGAGGTAAATGGTGGAATGTCCTTCACAAGTCCTTTCACTATTTTACATTTAGTCAGGTGTTCTAGTGAACGTTGGAATAAAATTTTGAATAGACACTCATAAATTATGTCTTAATTAACGACAAATTTACATGTGAGCAAACTTCATATGGGGTTTGAAACCTAATGAATCTAACCTATTGGCCAAGGTCAGGTCAGCAGAATTAATCAAACATCCGATGTCTCAACAAATTTTAGGAATTTCATGATCTTGCTATCTATATCGATCTATATATATACAAAACGGAAGTTGCTAATATACTTCCATTTGTTATTTACACCGACCATATTTGAAATCTACAACTTCGAAAGTATTTTAACAAACTCAGTTTTCATTTGGTAGCATAATGCTGTGTTTGGGATAATGACCAATGGTTAATTTGTGTAGATATTGACCAATGGAATTTATCGGAGCATCGAACATCGAGCAACTATTGACTCAGAGGAAGAGAGAATTTCCATTGCCACATTTCACAGACCCCAAATGAGTAGAGTTATAGGTCCAACACCAAGTCTTGTTACTTCTGAAAGACCTGCATTGTTCAAAAGAATTGTTGCTGGAGATTATTACAAAGCATTCTTATCACGCGAGCTGCAAGAAAAGTCATGTCTAGAGTTTGTCCGAATCCAAAATGAGATTGCTAAATGGTAGAAGTTCATGTACTACTTTGCTTGAGATGAAAAACTAAAAGTTGTACACTGAAGGCAGCTAATGAATAAAAATAAAATAAGGCCGCTGAGTATATATATAAATCACTTTTCAATGTTTTAGGCTGTTGATATTGAAGGTACATGGGTTTGAAAATTCATATCATGGGATTTGAGAAGTGTATTCTTCAAGAGTTCTAGTAGACTGCCAATGGACTCACGTATGGCCCTCAACTTTTAGCAACAGATATATAATTTCATTGCACATTATGATTGACAGCATAAAACTCGCTCGCCTTAATTGGTTTACTGATGGGGGTAGGAACACTGCGTTTTTCGATAAACTTACTAAGGTCTGAAATGTCTCCAAGGGAATGTCAATTCTTCAGCAAGGTGAGAGCGCGCAGGAGTCTTCTAAAGCCTTGGAACAAAGATGTCTTACACCAGAAAATTGAGATAGGATGCAAGTTATTCCAATTTGATAAGGTCAAATGTAACGTCCTAAATTCTTATATAATGTTAATTTCAAAGTTTACTTTTTATAATAGGATGTGTGAATGTTTAAAGGAATAGATTAGTAAATAAAAATTTGAAAAAGAAAGGATGAGTAGAAATTTTGAATTTATAAGATTTGAAAATTAATAGAAATAATAAACATAGAGATGATTGATCTA
>JAMLFT010012593.1:0-10327 GCA_026544285.1 Pachyrhizus erosus
TCAGTAGAGAGTATCTAAGTTATGTACCAGCTTGAGATATGTACTCCTGACCGTCACCCAAAAATATTGCAACTCATCGACTCAATAATACGATTCGCTTAAGTCCTCTGGTAGTAGGAGTAAAGAGGCAGCAAGGGATCCCTAAATGCATTAGTAATTTGCCAAATAAGGTGCGAAACGGTGAGATTGAGAGTATACACTTCCAGGTATGCCCATATTATATGATTATTTGATAATTGAATATTCACTCCTACACTAACTCTTTCAGGAAAATATGTCTGAAGAATTCCATCAGTTATTCCACTTATCTATCACTCCTTTGTGCAGACGATGGACAAGGGATCCATTATATCAACTTGATACCTATACAGGATATGTCCATTTTACTTTCTTCCATGTAGTTCCATTTGCTCTCAATTCCTATGGGCAGATAGATCTCCCTATTATACTAACTCAGGTGGAACCGCCACGAGTGTTTGAATCACATCCTAGGAGGAGACGTCCTAACAACTCTTCCTCGAGCCATACTAGGCATATAGTGGTTAGATCTGCTCCCAGAATTGATTCCTCCAAGGAAGAAGATCCCTCCGAAGATCCAGGAGATGAAATTTAAAATTTTCTCTTTGTAATGTTAATAATGTACACATGTAGACTTTTGTTTAGTAAATGAAAGTAGTCTCTTATATATGTGTGTTTTAGTAATGAAAACAAGGTCGTTATAGTACTTGGACCAGTTTGTGGTGATTGTAACATCTTGCTTTTTAATTCTTGAATACAAATTCTATTTATTGAATTTGATAGACCTAGATAAGTAATTCAAAGTTAATTTTAATTCTCATTTTATCTAATTATTTACTTAGCAAAATTTAAAATCTTAAATGAAATTAGGAATAAATATTAGGATTCAGATAAATTAGTAATAACAAGAATAAATCCTTAGAGTATTGAACAGAAAAGTTAAAATTTAATAAGAATTAAAAATAAGAAAAATACAATTTATAATTAAAATTATTAATAATAAAACTAATAAAATAAAATAAAATTATGCAAAATTTATAAATAAACAGAAGAAATTAAGAGAAGGATTTTAGAATTTTTCTGAAAATTTTAGAAGTAAAAATAAAACAGAAAAATATAAATAAAAGATAAAAAAGAAATAGAAAAAAGAAAGGGAAATTGGAAAATAGTGGGAGCGGGATTCGAGCCTTGGTAGGCGAGGAAGAAGAGAAGAAACGTGTCTGGCGACCAATTGACCTACCCACTTAGGGTAATAAAAACATGCGTTATTAAACATATATGAAGTTAATAAATAATAGAATCCAAAATAAAAAGCAAAGTTGAAAAAGGGGGTTTGGCTAGGTTCGAACCCGCCCCCTTTTCAAAGGCGTGTATTATGAATTAGAGGAGATGAGAGTGACCATTGAGACCGCTAAGCCTATCACTAAGATTTTAACAAAACAAAATAGTTTTATTCTTTCTTTGCGTTCATCATCTTCCTCAACACACCTCCATTGAAGCTCCTTCCTAAAGCTTCCAGGTCTCTACAAATCGCCACTGAAACTAATCTAAGCCTCAACCGTGACTCAGCGAGGCTACTCTATGCATAGGAGAATAAAATAATCTTCCTTGGTCGGTTGAAAATGCTATAAATAGCCTAGAAATGACGTCAGAATCCGCCATAGAATTAAAGCATTCTCCTCTTCGAACAATCCACTACACTTTACCAAATTACTCCCAATCGATTTGAAATACTCCCAGAAAGCTATTGGAACGAAGAAATCGACAAAACAAGCAAAGGAGCACAAATTCACAGTAGTGAACCGAGCCTCCATTGAAGAAAATCGTAACTTCTAATTAAGGTAGAAAGGATCTTCTTTTCTTCTTAAATTGATTACAAAATTATTCTATATCTTTTCAAGTAGGATTCCTCATAAATTGATGATTCGAACTCTGTAAATTTTGATTCAATTGGCTTCTTCTAGGCATAATTTGTTCAATTAAAAGATTAGTTTTGATCGTAGTTAGTTGTTGAAGGATTTTGGGCAGCTAAATTTCCAAAATTGTGAAAGGAATAAAACCCCCAAATTTGAATTCTCTGGTTCCAAGGCAATGCCCAGAGGTTGAAGATGAAGGAGAAATTACCAAAATACCCCCCAAACTGTTTTATGTGATTTATGCTATTTTAATCTCTTGAAGCTGTGAAAAATTACCAGTACATACTTTAAAGTATAGGGAACAGTTTGTAGTAATTTATTTTCAAAGAAATTAATAAAAATTAGATTATTTTTAAGAAATTCCAAAAATACCCTTACTAAAAGAAAATGAAAATTTAAGTTTACTTTGGTCATAAAAATTGGGGAAAAGCATTAGGAAACTATTATAAGCCTTCCCAAAGTCTAAGAATCACTTTTGAAATTTCAAAAATCCTTGAAAATAAAATTATATTTTTAAAATGACCATTTTACCCCTAGGAGATAAAATTAATTATTTTTATCAATCTAGGCCATTTTAATTGTTAGAAAACTACCTAAGTACCTTGAGACATAGAATATAAGCAATCTTAAATTTTAGGGGTAAAAATCTAAAAAACAAATAAAAATTTCAAAAGGTAAAATTTTCAAAATGACCAAAATACCCTTAGATATGAAAATCATGATTTATGTAATAATCTTTCCCTGTCACCTTGAGAATGGTCAGGGAAACCCTTAAAGACTATGCATCAAAGAAATTCACTCATCTGGAAATTATATTTAAAAAAAAAGGTCCATAAATGAATTATTGTCTATATAAATGACTATTTTGCCCTTAAGACAAGAATGTAACTAACCTAATCTCATATTAGATTTTTGTACTTAGAATTGGTAAGAAACTTGAATCTATACTCTAATCCAAAATTTTATTTGTGATACAAGATCTCTTAAATAGTTTGATTATTTTTATAAATGACAAAAATGCCCGTAATTTGTAAATATTAATAAAAACTTAAGTAAAGAACAAAATGATGAAGAAATCTTAGTGGAAAGAATATTTTAGTATTTGAAACCCCATTTTAATGGATAATTTAATTCTAGGGAATTTGGTACGATGAGACTTGATTGATGGAAGTAAAGGTGAAATAACGATACGAGTGAGACCAAAGAATGAAGAAATACAATGGGTTGACTACATAAGGTACTTGAGGAATGTATGCAGGCTGTCAAAGTCCTTGGGGGTGTGTAGGCACCAAGTTTGTGAACTGCCTGGATTAAGGAGTCACAAAGTTGGCTTGGTAACCCCAACAAAGTAGAGTATTGCCAAGATCAATGGAGAGTATCTAAGTTTAGTACCAGCTTAAGATATGTACTTATGATTGTCACCCAAATAAATTACAACTTATGGGTTAATGTCATGTTTCGCATAAGTCCTCGGGAGTTAGTAATAAGAGGCAACGAGGGATCCCAATCACTACTACTAATAAATAGGACTCGATACGATAAGGTTGAGAGATTATGATTATAGGTACACCAATATGATATGTTTATTAAAAGAATTGGAGATTCACTCCTACAAACGAACATTTCAGGTAAAGATGTCTAAAGAATTTCGTCTTTTATACCACATGTTCATTACCCTGCTTTGTGGACGATGGACCAAAGAGTCATTGTATTAATTACACATATATATTGGATATGTTTATTTTACTTTCTTTCTACCAGAACCTTTTGCCCCTACAACTTTAGGACAGATAGATCTATTGATAATTTTGACTCAAGTGGAACCTCCACAAGTCTCAAAATCACCTCCTGGGTTTCCCTCACATCCTCAAAGAAGGCGACCAAGAAACTCTTCCTCTTCTTACAATAGAACTATAACTGTTAGGCCTGCTCCCATAGCAAAATCATCTGAGGAGGAAGATCCACCAGAAAACCCTAGAGATGAATTTTGAGTTTATCTTTCATAATGCAAAAGTATTGTAGTGTTCATGTGAATTTATGCTAATTAATGAATGAAAGTATCTTTGGATAATTGTGTGTGTATTTATATTCGTAAAAATTTAGGTCATTATAGTGATATTCATTGATGATATCTTGATTTATTCAAAGAGTCATGAAGAACATGTTGGGCATATGAGGATTATGCTACAAATACTAAAGGAGCAATAACTATATGCAAAACTCTCAAAGTGTGAATTCTGGCTAAAAGAAGTGAGTTGTCTAGAACATGTAGTATCAAAAGATGGAATCACTATGGATCCCACCAAAATCGAAGCAATGATGTAGTGGAATCCCCTACAATTATCACTAAGATAATGAGTTTTCTAAGTTTGAGAGGCTACTATCAGAAATCTATCGAAAGGTTCTAAGTTAGCTTTGCCTTTGACTAAACTGACATAGAAATGTCAGTCGCTTATCTAGGACAATGCATGCGAGAACAACTTTCAAGAGCTAAAGAAAAGATTGACTACCGCACTGATATTAGTGTTTCCTGATCTTGAGAAGAAATTTGATGTGTACTGTGACACTTTACACCAAGGCTTGGGATGCATGCTAATGCAAGAGAGGCAAGTGGTTGCTTACACCTCAAGGCAGTTGAGATCTCATGAAGTGAACTACCCAACCCATGACTTGGAGTTAGCTGCAGTGGTGTTCTCTTTGAAAATCTATAGGCATTATCTATATGGGGCAAAATTTGTAGTGTTTAGTGACCATAAGAGCTTACGATATTTGTTCAATCAGAAGGAGTTGAACATGCGACAAAGAAGATGGATTAAATTCTTAAAGGATTATGACTTTGAACTAGCATATCATACCATTTAGGAAAGGCAAATGTAATGGTTGATGCATTGAGCATAAAATCTTTACACATGTCAAAAATGATGGCTAAGGAAATGCAATTGATTGAAGACTTTAGAAACTTGAACCTAGCAATAGAAGTGTGGCCTAAAAGCCTATACTTGGGAACGTTGAAGGACACTAGTGAATTTATGGAACAAGTCAAGAGAAAATAGCAAGGAGATCAATTTTTGCAGGAAAGACTAAACCTTGTGGGAGAAGGCAAGGAGATGGAGTTTCAATAAGGTGTAGATAGAGTAATCAAAGTGAATGGACGGATTTGCATTCCTCAAAATGAAGAAATGAGGAGAATGATATTAGAAGAAGCTCACAAGAGAAAACTTAGTTTTCATCTCAAAACAACCAAAATGTACCAAGACTTGAAGAAGAATTTCTGGTGGCAAGGACTCAAGAGAGATGTAGTAAGATTTGTAGCAACATGTTTGACATGTCAAAAAGCAATGGTTGAACACCATAAACCATCCGAGCATCTACAACCATTGAACATGCCAAAATGTAAATGGGACAACATTTCAATGGATTTTGTGAAAGGACTACCAAGAACAATATCTGGACACGATGCCATTAGGGTAATTGTGGATCCGTTAACAAAGTCTGCTTATTTCCTATCCATCAATATTCACTATTCATTAGAGAGATTAATTCAGTTATATTTCAAGGAGATCATCTGACTACATGGAATTCTTGCTAACATAGTCTCTAATAGAAATCCTCGTTTCACCTCCAAATTTTAGGGCAATCTACAAGAAGCTTCGAGGACTAGGTTGAGGCTTAATTCAGCGTATCATCCGCAAACTAATGGACAAATGAAGAGGACAATTTAATCATTGGAGGAATTGTTGAGAGCATGCGTCTTGGAATAAAGAGGAAGTTGGAATGAATTTTTACCTTTAGTGGAGTTCACCTACAACACCAGCTTCCATGCGAGTATAGGTATGGCACCTTATGAAGTGCTATATGAAAGAAAGTGTAGGACGCCTTTGTGCTAGTTCGAGACTAGTGACTCTCTACTCTTAGAACAAAAGGTGTTGCAACAAACCACATAAAAGGTAAAGTTGATTAAGGAAAAACTTAAAGCAATCCAAGATTGTCGAGAAAGCTACTATGACAGACAAAGGAAACCTCTAGAATTTCAAGTTGGGGAACATGTATTTTTTAAAGTAACACCCATAATTGAAGTAAGTAGAGCATTAAAATCTTGAAAACTTACCAAATATTAAAAAGAATGCCTACCAAATAGCCTTAACCCCAAACATAGCAAATTTACGTAATGTTTTTCATGTGTCTCAACTTAGAAAATATTCCCTTAATCTTTTGCATGCGATTAAGCCTGATCATGTGCTCATGAGAGATAACCTCACTTATGATGTCACTCCTGTAAGAATTAGTGATTGGAGAATAAAATAGTTGAGGGACAAATGAATCAGTCTGGTCAAGGCAATATGGAACTCAAAGAGACGAAGGTGATGCAACTTGGGATTTGGAAAGCAAGATGATGAAGTTGTATCCTCAACTATTTCAAGGTATAAATTTCAAGGATGAAATTTTCTTTTAAGGAGATAGAGTTATAACATCATGATTTAAAGAAAGTAAAATAGAATAATAATCATTATAATAAGAATAATAGTACGTAATAATAATAATTAATCTAACCATAGTATTGATAGTAACCCCTAACAAGGAATTTAGAAAATAAATCCTAGGTGAAATATTCCTTCTTTACAGTGATGTTGATATTTTTTTTCTAACAATATTATTGATATTATCTTTCTTTCTAAACTAAATTTTAGGAATCTAATTATTATAATTATGATATTTGGTATAATAAAGATTAATTAATTAATTAAAAATAAATAATAGTTTAAATACTAATTTAAGAATTCTTTTTGTTTAAATAAATGTGATCATAATCTTTAAATATATATATAGATATATAGATATAAATATAATGCCTAAATGTAAGAATATAAGTATATAAGAGTAGTTATAATTGAATTTTATAATTTTAAAATAATTAAATCTGGAAAAATAATAAATATATAATATAAATAAAAAACATATATCAGTATACGTATAGTGTGAAACCAACTAAAAACGCAAAATACCCTGCTTGACATCACTTTCACTTTATTCTTCTTTTCTTCCCACCAACCAACACCCCTCATCAGAGTTGCTATCGCTGTTGCCGCACCATAAGTATTGTCACTCGCCAAAGTTGCACCCAGGTAAGGAGGGGCTCTTCATACGATTTTTGTTTGTGACGAGAGGAAGAAAATCCTGTTTCCTTTCTTATATACATATATATTTATGTGTATTTTTATTTTGTGAGATGTTGTTGGTAGTATTGTTTAATGCTATTGTTATATAGGTTATCCTTTCTGTTAAAAATATTGTGCTTGCCCACAAAAAAAAATTTCTTCCTCAAGGGATTGGTCAATCCTTGCGTTTTAAGTTTTCTTTTGTCTTACAAGAAAGGCTACACCCCCTAGAGATGCAGTGCCATGCCTCCCTGCTTGCGGGTTAATCTTCATGTATTCCCTGTAATAGCATCCCTTTGGTACAAGGAAAGTGTCAAAAAAGAAGAAGAAAAGAAACAAAGAAAGATAAGGCCAAGAGAAAGAGGAAGAGAGAGAGAGAGAGAGACGAAGAAGAAGAATAAAAATAATTAAATAAATAAAATCATATAATTAAATATATATATAATAAGAATAATATAGATACTTGGAAGATGGCAACAGGAGGCTCGAGGAAGCTGCAGCAGTTCTAGAGAATTCGACGTGATAGAGGAAAATTGATTTCTTGATTTCAAAATCACATTTTTGTTTTTTTTTAACAAAAATATGAAGGGGGTGTTAATAATAAGAAAAATTTAATAATAATAGTATTATTGTTAATAAGGAATAATAATAATAATAATAAACTTAGGAATTAGGAATTAGTTTTTAAAAGATAGTTTTAGAATAGAGAAATAGAAGCAATAAAGTGTAAATTAAATGTTTGGCTTTCTTATTTCTTGATGCGTACTTATAGCAATATCTATTAGCAAGGAAAATTGTGATTGAGAAGAGTGATTTGTGCTACTCCTATTGATATTATTACTTGTTTTTTGAAGAGCATAAACTGTCAAATTGATATGATTGTATGATTTATCTCTATTATTAGTATAGGAGAATTTGTTATGATTGAGGTATGTTCCAATAAAAGAAACATGGTAGATCATCTCAAGAAAACAGGGAAGAATAGGAATAACAAAAAATAGAATGTGCATTGAGAGGTGGCAACAAGTCTAAGAGAGCATGATGACTTCCCTTGTGCAAGTGTATTGTCAATAAGATTTCAAAATGAAAAGAGTCAAGCCTCATCTGATACAAAAAAAGTTATGACAGTACCAATGACTACTAGAGACTCGGTCACAAGGAGGAAAGAGGTGGTTGATGACTAATGAATCGAAATCTCGTGTGTGAAAATTAAGATTAGAGAATTGCATGGATTGATCACAGTATGGTACCTGAGAAATGTCCATAGGCTCTAGGAGTCCTTGGGGTAGTATAAGGTGTCAAGTTGTGAAGGCCCTAAGATTAGAGGGATTCATGCAACCGACTTGGCGTCCTCAACAAATACGGAGCATTACTAGGTTCAGTGGATAGTATCCTGATCTGAGTACCAAACAAGATTTGTACTCTCAATCGTAACCCAAAAAGCGAAGAAGGAAATATTATGGCATATCATGTAAGTCCTTTGAGAGCTAGATGCTAAGAGGCAACGATGGGCCCAAAACGCAATTAGAGGAATGAATAAATAGGAATGTCGTAGTGATATGAGAGAATGAGAGAGTGAGTGAATATATGTATATTTCTCCGTGCTTGTTCGTTTGAGAGGATGGAAGGCTCACTCTTTACACACCTATTTTTTTCAAATTCAGAAGGCAGAGACGCTTAGCTACCTTTCTAGTTGGTTATTCAACGCCTGGGGAGTCGATGGCTCCTTGATTCACAATACAAGGATGACATCAAGATGATAGGCAACACTGACTGTTGGAGTGTGACTAGAAATCTAGGTCTTGTCATCTTTTGAAACGATGTGATGTAATTTATTCTTTTGACTTTACTTTACTTTGATATTTCCTTGGTTTGTATTGATGAATATGACAATATTATGACTGTAATTATGATCTTAGCTTCAGTTTAAAAATTAGTATCTTTTACTATTGCACTTTAATATGTTATGATTTATTTACAAATAAAGAATTTTCTTTTCAATGTGAATTTTTTGAAAAAATATTAAATCATATTGCTAATTAAAAATTTTCATGGAATTTTTTGAAATGTATGTAAGGTCATTATTTTAGAAATTAAAGGGAACATCTAATTTGTTTTGTCACAACTTAATGGAATTAGAATTCAGCTACTTAGGAGTTAAAAATGTCATGCTTTTCTCTACTTAAAGCTGTAACGACTACTTTTTCCATTACTCAAAATACATATACACAAAAGCTACTTAATTCTACTGAATAAAAGTTTCTAAGTTACATTAGTGGCAACTATTTTTCATTACGCAAAATATCTCAAAACATAATAGTCGCTTGTTCATATTACACCAAAGCTTATATAATACATTGTTGATAACATAAGAGAAAGATTAGGCATTGTCTCCCGAATCTTCTGAAGGATCCTCTTCCTCCGATATGTCAATGTTGGGAGCAGGTCTGGCTATTATAAACCTAGCATGCCTAGTGGAAGAGTTACGTGGACGTCTCCTTCTAGGCTGAGAGGGGAAACCAGGAGGTGACACTTAAACCCTCGGAGGTTCCACCTGAGTTAGAACGATCGGGAGATTGATTTGTCCGTAGGAAGTGGGAGATAAGGGAGCTGCATGAAAGAAAGTGAAACACACATATCCACTATATCTATATAATTGATATAGTGGGTCTCTAGAACATCGCCCACATAAGGGAGTAACCGACAAATGGAAAAGTGGGTGGAATTCCTCATACATTGTTTCCTAGAATGGTTAGTGTAGGAGTTAACCTTCGATTCTCAAGTTTATTTGTATAATGTTGGGATATCGGGTTAATCACATACAAAAAATACACATATGTAAATACGTCTATTTCATCTCACCGTATCCTAAAGAAGTTTCTATCGACTATAGGGATCCCGTGTTGCCTCATTTACTCCTTTTCACTAGAGGACTTGTGCAATCGTAATAGCAATTCCATAGGTTGCAACATTTTTTGGTGACAGTTAGGAGTACATATCTCAAGCTGGTACATGGCTTAGATACTATCTACTGACTTTGGTAATGCTCTGCTTTGTCGTGGTTACCAAGCCCGTATTGTGACTCCTTAACTCTGGCAGTTCACACACTTGGTGCCTAAACACCCCCAAGTACTTCCACAGCCTGCATACATTCCTCAGATACCTTTTGTAGTCAACCCATTGCATTTCTCCATTCTTTAATTTCACTCTCAATCTATTTATCCATCCTTACTTCAG
>JAMLFT010012594.1:0-10327 GCA_026544285.1 Pachyrhizus erosus
TAGATTGAATGAAATTGTAGTAGGATATTCTAACAATGTGATGAAAAAAATGTAATAAAAAAAAGGAGATCTTAATAAAAATAATTAATCAAATATTAATTATTAATAAAGTTGACGAATATTTTGTACTAATGTCATCTAGACTCAAATTTAATAGTTAATATTTACACCTTTGCAACCAGACTCAGATATTTTAAGAGTCAGAAACATAAATAAAGAGAATTTGATTCTTTCAAACTTTGGTTGCTTATCTTTATTTTGATAAAGTGTATATAGGATTTTGGTAAATGGTCCACGACTGAGGCTCTAACGCGGTAATACTTAGTCCATTGGTTGAAGATTGATGCTTGTGAGAAGAATCTCCATCAACAAAAATGCTGTCCATAAGGAAAGCGGGTTCCTTAGGTAGGAGAATGGCACTCTCACTAATCAACGTAGAAAGACTTATTTGATGTGTGGAACAAGTTGAAAGGTATCTAAACTGTTTCAGGTCAACATCTGAAGAAGCTTTACAGCTGCATTCTGTTGCAAATTGCAATTAGCAATTCTTGTCTTCATCGTATGTTTATCTCATATGAGTGTTTGGATACATGAAACATGCTCAAATAATTGATCTACATCACATTGGAAGGTGAAGGCTTTAACATTTTCTTGCTTCCATTGCCTATCTTGCATCCATCATTGTGATGGAAAGTTCGTTAACTGAAAGTAGTATGTGATTTGATGACGAAGAATTTGGTTCAGAGTAAACATCTGTTTCAGCGTAAAATCCTGGAATCTTTGGCTTTGGCAATAATTTTTCACCATTCAACATTAACACCACTGATGACATGTCTGGCCTATCTTTTGGTCTTTGTTGCACACATAATAGGCCAACCTGTATGCATCGTTTGACTTCAGAGGGTGAGCATTGTTCTGCTAGCAATTCATCTAGTAGTTCAAGTTCCCTTGCTTCAGACCATAATCTCCATGCCTAAGATGGTGAGAATTAAATTAGTACGTTGGAAATAATTCAATTAATATTAATTCAGATCAGTCTGCTTACATGGCCAAGAAGATTATGGCTCTTTTCCGGGTCCGAAAATTCCCTGTTTTTCTTCGCACTTACAATCTCCAACACTATTACACCATAACTAAAGACATCTGATTTCACTGAGAAATGCCCACGAGCAGCATACTCAGGAGGCATGTAGCCACTGAAGATAAAATATTAAAACTAAAATTACTAAAACATGAAAGCACAATATCAAACAATCACATTCAGATAGAAACTAGCTTACTATGTTCCAGCCACCCTATGTGTCTTTGCCTCAACTTGATCTTCCAAAAATGATCGAGCCAAGCCAAAATCTGATATTTTTGGATCCAAATTTGCGTCTAGTAAAATATTGCTAGTTTTTAGATCTCTGTGAATAATCCTCAGCCTAGAATCTTGATGAAGATACAGAAGTCCTCGAGCAATGCCACTAATAATGTTGAAACGGTTATGCCAATCTAGCAACTTCCTTTTGGTTTCATCTAGTAAAAAATGCATACGCATTTAGCATAGCAGTTGCCATAGATATTTAGAATAAGAAATAAGAAATAAGAAGATTGCAATAGATGTCTAGAAAAAGTCATAAGGGCTCCAACCAAACACAAAGAAGTCCAAGCTTTTGTTGAACATGTATTCATAAATTAACATTTTTTCTTCTCCTTCGATGCAACAACCTAGAAGCTTTACAAGATTACGGTGCTGAAGTTTTGCAATCAACGCTACTTCATTTTTGAACTCTTCTATCCCTTGCCCAGATTCCCTTGAAAGTCTTTTTACTGCTAACTCTTGTCCATCTATCAGCGTGCCCTGAAAAAAAAATAAAAATTCAGCTGTTAAAGTTAGAAATTTTTTTAAGAAAAATAATATTTCTGGATATCATTTTTCTTTATCACCTTGTATACTGGTCCAAAGCCACCTTCCCCAAGCTTGTTTTTGGTTGAAAAGTTTTCTGTAGCACTAGCCAAGACTGAGAAATCGAAAGTTGGAAAATCAGCATCTTCCTTTCTCTGTTTAATTTTGTAATGCTTGCTGCAAAGTTTTCTTGCTGTCCCTGATTGGTTGGTAAATAACAATATTTAAACACTAAAACGTAATATGCACACATTTTGTTTTCCTCTTTTCTTGTTCCTAATAGGCTATATTTGGTGGTAAATTATATCTGTGTACTTACCTGGATATTTTATTATAAACATGCAAGCACATGTGACCAATCCGAAAATAACCACACCAACTGTGATTCCTACTATCTTCTTCTTGATGTTTTCATGGCCAGCATTATCTAAAAGAAACAGAACATGATCAGTGACCAACTTTATACACAACAGCTATATTGATTGAAGCCAAGAAAGTGAATCTAATTTCTTTAGACCGAGCCAGGGAGAAAAACATTGAATTTACTTTGGAAAAATAAATGCCATATAATATATAGTATGCATTACTAATAACTTTCTTTTCCAGTTGTTAGCAAAATCTTGCAACCCGCAAATCTTCCTCTCGATTATTATCTTTACTTGAGCATAGCATTTCAAGCCACGATAATTGCGTTTGTTTAAATAGCCTTTGAGTGTTCTCAGTTCTCACGGCCTTACCCTACTTATTCCACCTTTTCTCTTATAATAATGCAACAATGAACAAGAAATCAAACAGGAAAAGAAATCAAAGAAATTAAAGGCAAAAATCAAAATCAAAATAAAAAGAAAATGGAGTACCTAATTCTGAAGCAGGGACTCTGATATAAAAGTCTTGTCCCCATTCAGAGAAATTCCTCAAGTCAACCAGATTGTTAAACCATAGTAGACAGCCACTTCCTCCATTAAGGATATCTAAATTTGCACATGCTGTACAAGAACAGTTTTTAAGACATGTCTTCTGACATTCATCAAGGTTCATGGTTGCATCATACCATGATGAAGAAGTGTCAGGCAATTTCATGTTTGTGTACTTCAAGAAGCCATCTGTATAACTGTTTTCGCAACTAGATTTATTCCTTGGAACACAACCGTTGAGCCAAATTGACATATTCCATTGATCAGGAGACTTGGGAACATACCCTCTCAGGCATTCACAAGTTAGATGATTAGCATAATAAATGCATATAGAATTTGCACCACAAGAGGCATAATTCTCACACTGATCTTGCTCCCCAGTTGAGACCAAATGCCGGGTTCTCATTTGAGTTGTCCAAAACAAACCCTGCCCTGTGCCTGAAGGGGTCAGTTTATATATAAAGAAGTCCGATCTATCAAGAAGCTCATACTCATAATACACCTCCTTTTCATTGAACACAAATTTTGGTGTTGTATCATGATTTGGAATAGGATTTGCAACTAGAGAAAAGCCATTCCATGACCCTGGTCTAGACTTTATATCACCTCCCTTGCACAACATTAATTGAGGATATCCTCTAAGATCAATTTTCAAAGCATATGCTCCCTCAGCAGGATCATCATCACTTTTCCAAGATGATACAGATCTTTCTTGACCAGTCTCTAAGTTCCATCCAATTTTCATTTCTGGCATGTGTGTATCAGAAGGATAGTCAAAACTCTGCCACAATACACCGTCCTTGTTAGTTTCCTGTCCATTTCTCACTACAAAATTTCCCGTATCCAAGAGATGAGCAATTGGATTATTCCCTGCTTTGCTTGATGTATTTGATGATGACCAGATGGTGCTGTTTGTAGCATTGAGAAGCACAAGAATTCCTTTCTCGTTGAGTTTGAGAACTCCTGATTTATTCTCAAGAGGTGTATTTCGGTTAGCCACCCACACCACTGTTAAAGGGGATATATTTCTGTACCATATACCCAAGTATCTTCTTGCTGAATTTCCTGGGCTAAAGAAACCCACTTCAGTAATTCCACCAGCAGAAACCAAAGTCTCACCATCTCGGACATATTGACTCACAGCTAAACGGTCTATGGAAGTGGAAGTTGTAGTCATGTAGGAGAACAAGAAGAACCAAATAAATAACATTGTCATGTTATGGAAGAAACGACGTCTAAATTACATAATCAAGCATTATGTGCACTTTATTTTTGGAATGTACGATTCAAGAGAAAGAAAAAGAAAAGAAAGAGTAATAGAAGTGAGAAATATAGATAAATATGACAATACAAAGAAGAGAGAAGATCGAGGCAGATGAGTCTCTTTAAGAGTAAGGACTTATGCAGAGGAAGAGGATGACCATAGCATTCATAAATTGACATTTTCTCTTTTTGGAGTCAACAAGATTACGTTGAATCACATTTAATTTAAAATGAATGAGCCACACTTAAGGGAGCGTGTTTGACCTATTGTTTTGATTTTTATGTTCTCAATGCCTTGAAATTAATACACGTCTAAATCAATTACCCTATTGGAAGATTAACATTTTGAAAGGACTACCACGCCTAAACCCTAAACCACCAATGTAAAAGGGATACAATTTTCAACCATATACTAAAGTATCTTTTAGTTGAATTTCCTAGGCTGAACAAACCTACTTCAATCGTTCCATCTACTAAAAGTCTAAAACCAAAGTCTCATCATCTTGGATAGATTGACTCACTGCTAAACTGTCTAATGAAATGGAAGTTCCTGACACGTAAAAAAAAAAGAAAAAAAAAGAAGAACCAATTACATAGCATTGATGCTATGCATAATTATGTTGTCGAAGCAATAATGAATACTAAATTAGAAAAGATGGTGATCTTCATTATGCAGAGGTAGAGGGATGACTAGTAAATAAGAATGAATGAATGAAACTAAAAGTTGTGGAAACGTGCCGTATTTATTGAATCGTGAATAGTGTCAATTGTTGTTGTTGAAAAAGAAGACTGCCACAAATATAACGTTGTTAATTTAGTTGAGTGAAGAGATTGTCTTGTCTCAAACTCACACTAGTCAATATTGTCGCTGGTGTGAACCCAAATTCGCAAGCTCCCCTTTTTTCATACCATTTCAGGACTTTTCTTTTTCTTTTAATGGAAGCCTAACCTGCGTCGGTTTAAGAAAAGTTCCTAGAGAGAAATTGTTGTGTAGTTCAATAGTATCATTTTAACTGAATCTTCTTAACTTTTTTTAAAAAAATTGAAATTTTCATTTAGATGTCACGTGAAGATTTAATAATTTCTCTCTTGAAGCATGGTGATCCTACAACATGTACTAATTTCTCTAGAAGATGAAGCATCCAGTCAAACAGTACTTACCAGTTATCACTAAATAAGTTTTGTGAACTCATCTATTTTGTAATAAATATTTGCAAGAGTTATCGTAGTTGACTTTAACATAACTTTGACAGAAAATTTAAAAATTAAGGTGCAATATATTTTTATATTTCAAAGGAGGTGATATATATTTTAATATAAAATAGAAATGCAGTGAAATATTTACATTTTTCAAGAGAAAAATGTAATTTACTCTGTTATAAGATACAATTTGCAATGTTCTTTTATATTTTATTTTAATGTGTTTCGATTAATATATTTGACACATCCTTCATTTTCCCATTAAAGATTCCAAACATCAAACATTGTTGAACCAAATTCTAAAGCACATTCTTCTTCATAATAACTTACTTTGTAGTTCGTATTCTAATATAGACTATCCGAAGCAATTTAATTGCTTTAGTTAACTAATTGTTCATTTGTGTAGGGCAATGTGGTTACATATGGAAGTTAATGACTCAGCAAGTATTTGAAATTTAAAATCAAATATCTTATCCTTGTGATTGATCCTTGATTATCTATATCAATCCCTTAATTATAGGAATATCTTTTATTTTTGTAATTGATCCTGATTTTCTATATTGGTCTCGTAACTATAGGATCAATTCTTTCTCTATATGTACAACATTAGCTAGTTCTTCAACTCCTTAACCTTTTCACCATCATCAAAAAGTATGCCTTCTATGCATGAATACTTGAAAATATTACTTGACTGTGTTAGAATTTTGAAGAGACTTGAGAAATAATATTTAGTTGTATTGAAGTTTGAAAAGATTTAGAAAAGAATACTTGCATATGAGTCTTAGATTTTGTTTAAAAATATGACATTTTAAGGTTCATAGTTAAAAAAGACTTAAAAATTAAAAAATAAATATATAATCAAGTAATATTTTTAATATTATATTATTATTTTTATAAATAAATTGAAATTATTATCCTACTTCATGTTTTCTTTTTTGTTCAAATTATAATTTGACATGAAAAGTATTATTTTTTTATTTGTTAGTTTGTTTGATATGTTATATTCATATTGAATAAATTTTAAACTCAATATGACACATCATAATGGATACATAACAATAGGCTTAAAATTTTCTTTTTTTAACAATATAGGAAGCAAACAAAAACTCAAGTTATAAAAAAACAAAACTCAAAGTTAATATATTAATGAAGAATAAAAATATATATAAGTTTTAATATAAAATAACATTTTATTGATGATAAATAATAATGACAAAGTTATGATATTTTTTAAAGGCCTAATATAAAAATTAAACTAAAAATATAAAATTTGAAAAATATATAATTGAAATTAAATTGTAAAAAAGTGTGATGAATTTTCAATAAATTTTTCTGAATCCGATAAAATCCAACAAGGAAGGATAGATTAATTAGAAAAAAAGTATTAATCTATCTTTCAAAATTAAACTTGTCCTATTTTTTACATGAACAAAAATTAAAAAAGTCAAATTTGTCTCTACTTTGTCTTGTTGTCACAACTACTTTATATATAATATGTTATTATTTTAATGTAATAAAACATATATTTTTTAAGAGTAAAATGGTTATTTACGAACAGTCAAAAATAATTTTTATAATGTTATTTAATCGCAAACTATCAAGTATGATAAATTTGTTTTTTTTATAATAATTATTTTAAAGTCATATTAACATATATTTTTAAAAATTTACTATTTTACACTGGTAGTGCATGTTTTTTTCTTAATTCTTAATAAAATTATACATTTAATTTTTTATATAATATATATTTTATTTCAAATATTTAATTATAAAAGGATCATATTTTATGTTTCACTTAAGATCCATAAAATCTCAAGACTAGCTTTAAATACTTGGTTGTGTTAAAGTCTAAATAGGCTTGTAAAAGAGTACCAATATGCAACTTGTAAAAGCTCAAGAAGAGTATTGATTGAGTAGCTTGCAAAGGTTCGAGAAAAATATTATAAGTAGTATGTAGAGATTTGAAAATAATACTAGAGTGAAATTTGTAAAGACTTGAGAAAAATATTAGTTATGTAATTTTTAGAGGCTTTGAAAGCATATTTGTGTAAAAACTTCTAAAGACTTGAGAAAAAATAATACATATATACTTTGTGTATTTTCTAGTAAAATTTTATTAAGATAAAGATTAGATGTAACTCAAAAATTTAAAGATGATTAATATAAAATTTTTGTGTATAATATCCTCTCTCTTGATCTTTTAAATTTCTACACTTCTATATTATTTATAACTTTTGAAATACTTTTTGTCTTGAAAACCAAGAACTTTTCAACGTTCTGGTTATTGAAACATAGCCCATTGAAGTTATTTATAAAATCTAGAAACTTTTAATGTGACTTGAACTTATTTAAATCTTTAGAAGCAACTTTGCAATTTCCTATATCACAAAAAATAGCATATGAAAAAGTGCCATGAAGAAGTAGCTTTTGAATTGTTTTATGATTTGAAAACCAACTACTTTTGTAAAATCAAGTTTGATTATTCAAACATATCTTATTTAAGCGAAGCATTTAAACTAGATTTTTTTAAAAAAAAAAAAAAGCAAAAGAAGAGTTGTAGAAGCATGAAGCTTACGTACTAAGGATTTGATGATCTTCCAACCAACCAATGGAGCTTTTTGATTTTTAGATTTCTGTGTTGTAATTTCCTAGAGTGAGTGTAGATTTGATGTTTGATTCCATAGTGGCCAATTAAATTGATTAACAAACAACACTTGTTTAATTTAAAATTCATGCAATTCACGCGTATCTAACTTCGTAATAAATAGCACAAATCTTTTAAAAAATTATTATATCATCTTTAAATAACCTTAAATAGTTGAAATAAAGTAATTTAATTAATCAATCATGAATAATTTCAATGATTAATCAGGATGGATTAAAATAAGATCTAGGATAACATAATAAAAGGTTGCTACTCCTTGATTATATGTGTATTATATTCACCTAATTCCAAAGTCCAAAAACTTTCACTATCAAAATCTTCGCAACTAGTACAGTATGTAGTTTAACCTTTTATTAATGCACAATGTGAAATATAACAATAAATATTATTATTATTATTATTATTATTATTATTATTATTATTATTATTATTATTATTATTATATTTTATAATTTTTTATTTTAATTTAATTTTAATAACAAAATTAATCTTTATGATATTTTTCCTTTATGAAAACTTAAGCTTAACCATAAAATTTTATATAATACTTAAGAGTTTTAATTAAAGATAATTTTAGCAACTTTATAATTCTTTAAATTTAGTAATCATGTACGTATTCGAATTTAACATAAATGTAAAAATTTTATATTAGAAATTAATTAAATAAACCATGTACAGTATTAGTTAAATATGTAGGCAGGTGAATAAGGAAACAAAAGTTTGAGTTACAATATATTAATTTCTACGTAATAAAATTAGATTAAATATGAAAGTAAATAATTATAAATAAAAATATTAGGTTAATATATATCAAGTATATCACTAGAAAATGAAATAAATAATAATACTATGTAAATAAAAAGTAAAATTAAAATAACCCAATGTACTACCAGAGAATAAATTGAATGACAGAAAAATAAATAACTAAAAATTAAAGGCTAATAATGGACCAATATATCACTAAAAAATAAAATATAGGATAGAAAAGTAAATAATGAAAATAAAGTTAGAATTGAATTAATATACCATTAGAAATAGTTTTAAATGACAAAAAATAAATAACTGAAAATAAAAGTTAAAATTGGATTAGTATAACACTGGAAATAATTTAAATAGCAGAAAGGAAATAACTAAATATAAAAGTTAGAATTGGACCAGGATACCACTGAAAATAATTTAAATAGTAAAAAGTAAATAACTAAAACTAAAATTAGAATTGAACCAGTATACCACTAAAAATGATTTAAATAATAAAAATTAAATAACTAAATATAAAGATTAAGATTGAATCAGTATACCACTGAAAATAATTTAAATGATAAGAATATAAATAATTAAAAATAATAATTAGAAATGGACCAATGAGTTACTGAAAATAAATTAAATGATAGTAAGATAAATAACTGAAAGTAAAAGTTAGACTGAAGTAGGATATTAGTGGAACATAACTAAATGATAAAAAAAAACTGAAAATAAAGTTAGAAATGGACTAGTATATTCAAGTAATTAAATAAAAAAACAAGAGATACACTAACAAAATTCTCTTTCTAACCGTCTTCATAAAATTAGTTAAAATTTATTAAAATTATTTATTATGATGAGTTTCATTCTTTATTTAATAATTCTTTTTATTTAAAAATTAGATTTATCAAAACTAATTATTTTTAATCAATTTTAACAATCACAAAAAATTGTTAAAATTAATTAAAAGTAAAAGTTAAAAATGTATTTTATTATAAAAGAAAACAGAGAGAAATTAAAAATAATAACATAGGATTAGGATCATCCCATGACTCAAAATAATTATATATTTTTTGAAGACGATAAAACAATTATTCCCTACTTTAATTTGCTAGTAAAGATGACCAAATTTCAACTTTAATTTTGAACAACCAAAGAAACTCTTTAAATTTTTATTTTCTCACTCTCTCTTTCTTCCCATAACACTTAGCAGATAAAAAAAAATATTTGTGGTAAAGTTATAAATGTTGTTACCAAAACAATCTATTTATAGACAAGAGTTACGTAACATAGAAATATATGAATTGACTGTTTTGTTAACTTAATTATATTTATATTTTTTAACGTATTTTATTGACTAAATATGTACAGGTTATGTAAATTTTAGCCTAGCCCTCGAACATTAATTGCAATTCATGATAAAATTGGACTTTTGCATCTTAACTACTATTTTTTTTTTTAAAACCGTGTAGCCACAAACTTGATTTGTAAAGGGATTACTTGCATATATTATTGTGAGGTTTTATATATATTTTACTTAAGTTGATTTATTATATTAACTATTAATATTAATTAGTTATAATATATATATATATATATTGAAGTTTTTAATCCTTTAATTTTATTTAATAATATATTGCTATTTATTTTAATTAA
>JAMLFT010012595.1:0-10326 GCA_026544285.1 Pachyrhizus erosus
AAAAATGACCAAATACCCTTCCTTTGAAAATTTTAAAATTATTATTTAAATTTTTAGAAAATTAGTCAAAATATCTTATACTACTACTACTAGATTCACAAAATCTATAAAGTTAAAGAATCAATATATTTTCCCCAAGAAAATGACATTTTTCTAAAACTAACAACAATGTCCCTAATTAGTAATTTCAAGAAAATTTATAAAAGTAAATAAATCTTTTGGAAAGAAAAGAATGTAATAATTTTTGTAAGATAAAGAGACAACTTCTTTCATATAAATTGAAATGACTAAACTATCTTTTACAAATTATTAAAATACCCTTTTATTAAAAACTTCAAAGAAATAGGAAGTTCAAAGCAAACGTTATTTTCTTATGACATTATATTCTCTTATTTGATGTATTTAATTTTACTATGAAAAAAACTTCATACATGAAACCCTAGTATAATCTGTAAGAATAGATAAGACAACCGATAAGTCTCCTAGACTTAAAGATCCCTTACAATATAAAAATTAACCAAAAAGAGCCAATAATGGTGGATAAAATGGTCAAGTGATATTGAATGATTGTGATAAAAGCGGGAAATGTCCATTAGTGGATATTATTAGGATCTTGTACCATGAGACTTAATAGAAGAAAGCAGAGGTGAAGTAGTTGAAATAAAAACGTATGAGATTAAATAATGGATAAATGCGATGGGTTGGCTATAGAAGGCACTTGATTAAAAAATGTATGCAGGCTGTGGAAGTTCTTGGCGTGTATAGGCACCAAATTTGTGGACTGTTTAAGTTAAAGGGGTCACACAGAGCTAGCTTGGTAACCCCGACAAAGTAGAGCATTGCTAGGGTCAATAGATAGTATCCAAGTCTAAGTACCAGCTTGAGATATGTACTCCTGATTGTCACCCAAATAAATTGCAAATTATGGATATAATATTAGGTTTTGCATAAGTCCTCAAGAGTCAATAGTAAGAGGTAGCGAGGGATCCCAAAGTATTATTAATGATCCATAGGATGCGGTATAGTGAGTTGAGAGTATATATGTCTATAGGTATGCCAATAATAAATGTTTATTGAAGAATTGGAAACTCACTCCTTCAAAACTAACATTTTCAAGAAAAGATGTCTGACAAATGTCATCCTCTATTCCATTTGTCCATCACCCCACTCTGTGGTCGCTGGATTAGAGACCCATTGTATTTACTAGACACATATACATGTTATGTACGTTTTACTTTCTTTCCCATAGAACCTTTCACCACTACAACCCTTGGCCAAATAAACATTCCAATAATGTTGACCCAAGTGATACCTCTCAAATACTCTGAATCACCTCCTCGACTTCCCTCATATCCTAGGAGGACCAAGTAACTCCAACCAAACCTCTTCCTCTACTCGCATCAGCACTAGATATGCCAGATCTAATCCTAGGGCAGAATCTTCTAAAGAGGAGGACCCATCTAAGAACACGGGAGGTGAATCTTAATTTGTTTCTTTACTTTGTAACAATAAAATAGCTTCATGTACATTATTGTAAAGTATGAATAAAAATTTACTTTTAGGAAATAGTTGGTTTTATTAGTAAGAAATTAGGACGTTATAGTGTGATTCTTTTGTTAGTCAAAGAAGGTGTGTTAATCAAAGGTCAATGTATAGAGCACATGAAGGTACATGGATGTGTTTGTTTGTTTAATATCTATGAATGTATGTGTTTGATTGATTGATTTATATTATCTTGAAAACTCTTGATCAAACAATTTTTTATTCTCACAAAGTAAATTCTAAGTTCACATTCCTTGTTATTATAAGAAGATAAGTGATTATAGCAAAACTTATAATAACATATTTTAATTCACAACAATACTTTGATATTAAGATTATTATAAAATTATGATCACAATAACACGATAACATAAAAATCTTTAATATGTTCATCATAATTTCATAGTTATAAATATATTTAACCCAATTAAGTATTATAAAAACATTAAATATATATTATTAAATTTGCACAACAAATATAATAACATAATTTTAAGATAGTAACAACAACATTAAGAATTAAACACACTACAACACATAAACATAAAAATGAAAGAATAAAGTTTAGGATCAAAAGTTCATCCTTTTTTTTCATAGAAATGATACAAATTAAAGTCATACCTTATTCTCCCATATCTCACACCTAGCTCAGATGGGAAAGTTTGAAACTTTGACTTTATGAAAGGTTTCTCAAGCTCACTTACTAAGAACTCTCAAACAAGAAAGAAACAAAGAATTTGAGATTACTTTGAGATGATGCAAAAACAAGCTTGGTGTTAGGTGATATTTTTAGAAGAAACTTGGAGTGTAGAAGGGGAAGATTAAATATTTTCTTGGGAAAAATCTACATCAAATTTCATCTTAGTAACATAGGCTTATAGGGTGGTGGTTTAGGCCAATAAGGATAGTTTCCTTGACATGCATGTATATATCTTTTATAGATAGGCTTAATGTATGTAAGTATATCACATGATGATGTTTGGCATACAAAACTCTATCTCCCCCTCTTTCATTTCAATCTCTCTTTCTCACACTCACACTCACATGACTTCTTTACTTTATGTTTACAAATGATTTTGGGTTGGTTTAAGGTGAATTTGTAAAGAAAAGGCCCAATACAAAGTGTTAGGTTCTAGTTTTTAGTTGGGTAAAAAGTCACTGTCTATTCAATTATGATGCTATACACACTCCCCATAATTACTAACAACGAGCCAATTTAGTGGCAATTACACTCCTTTAATAGCTATATACACCACCTGTTGGTAGATTTTATTTTATTTTATTACTAAGGTCTAAGTCAATTTAGATTAACATATCTTATTACTAAGACCAAAGAACACATAAACATATCCTATGACTCATAAACATCATAAAAAATAAAACTCATAAATATATTCATACATAATGTAAATCTCAAACAACTAAATAATTTAAAGCTAATAAACATCAACATAATAAATCACATACGAATAAGTTAAAGTTAACATCCATCAAGTGCTAAGGCACATAAAAGATAAAATGAAATTGATCTAAATTTCTTGTGTTTTAATTCCTTCAAACCAAACAAGTTTTATTTTAAGAAAAGATAATTATTTTAATTTTGTTAGAATACCAAAATAATTAAATCTCTTAAAATACATGAAGTAACTTAAAAGATGAATTCCTATAAGGTGAAAATTGAGTCATTACAAAAAAGAACAATAATACAAAAAATATATCTAAATTTTGTCTATTTTTTACTCCAATTATTAGGAAGTTCATACGGTTAAATTTAATTTAGGATTTGTGTGGTAGTTATAATAGGATAAAATATAAGAATTAGATATGAATACGATATGATAAAAAAGTATAATCTCTTGATCTATTCAAAATATTTGATGCACACTAGATAATTTTAACATTATATGAAATTCAAAATATTTGTCCATTATTTGAAAACATTAAAGAGGGATAAGGAAAGAGAAAAAACACATAGAGATATTTTACATTAATTTATGTCCAACCTGAGATTATGTTCAATCTCTTATTTTGAAAGGAATTTTGCAAATTAAACCTAGCTACAACCAAATATTCTTAATAGGCTCTTTAGGCTTTACAAGAATGTAATCTTCTCCCAATATTACTAAGTCAAAGTATTTTTTAACACTAAACTTCTTCATGCTTTCACAAATCACATAGGTTTTAGAAGATAATAAAGATAACTCTCAATAAAGATGTATAAACCTAAAGCACATATACAAAAATTTGCACTAACAAAGAATATGAAAATGTAACTGCTAAGGTATCATTGATAAAATCAATGTGTTTAAGACTTACTTTGATTAGATCCACCAATTTGTCAAAGATTTTTCAAGTTTCATAATTTTCTTTATATACTTGGTCAAGACATAGCTATTGAGGAAGCTCTTTTTTCAATTTTTAACGTGCATTAAATCTATGGACACATTTTTCTGTAAAGAGACATGTTTGTTTTTTTTTTTTTGGAGCAAAGGGAAAAGGTATAACAACCTATGCAACTAACAATTTATATCAAAATGGTGTAACTACTTATTTGACTACTCAAAAAAGCTTTCTACTTTTTCTCCTTTTGCTTCATAAAGTATAACTTGAATAAATAAATTGACTTGAAACATGCTTTTTCTAGTACCATAAAATAGAACAACATTTCTTTATAACAAATGCATTATATATTTGAAAATTGAGATAGGCACAATGTTAATAACTTAGTCATTTTTTATAAATCATTTTATTCAAAGCAACATGTTTATGAAGCATCATCCAAGTATATTTAAGAAGAAACAAGCTTGCTTTAAAAGAAGCTTAGGACACTCTTGATAAAAACATGTATTGGATCCTTATATGAAAACAATTTGGACGTTTAGTTCAAAAATGTCTATTTGGATGCTTTATAAGAAAACAATTTGGACGTTTAGTTAAAAAGTGCTTATTTGGATGTTTTATATATAATAAAACACACTTTTAGTAGTACATGAATTTTAATATCCTTTGTTATCATCAAAACACTTAATGGGGTTTGGACGCTTATACGTCTTTGGTTCCAACATTAATAAATGTCCAATTTAAGTGAAATTTGATATATATGATTCAAAATATTTACAAAATGATTCAACAATTAGATTGATTAATTTTGTGTTCTACATAAAGTTATTATGTAGTGTAAGTGAAAATTTTGATGCCTAGTGTCAACTTATCATGCCTTTAAGCACACAAAATAACTTATTAGAACAAGGTTAAAAATAACTTCTAACTTGCTTTTTTGTTTCAATATGGTATCCACACATAATAATTTATTATAATAAGACTAATAATATATATATTAGTTTGGTCACCTAAGTTTAAGAACTTCAAATTTGATGCCTCAGAGTGTATATTAAACCAAATTAGTTCTTTATCATTTTTTTTGTACTAATGATTTTAATTTTCACTAATGTGACAAACATCCATATAATGTGACATTTTTAACAATTTGTTGTCACATGTTACCAAGTTGATTGGTGTGGTAAGCTAATAAAAGGGCCAACTTGATCTAACAAAGGCATTTTAAGGGACTAAATTTTTAAACTTAAAGATTGTTAATAGACCAAAATTTTGCTTTAGAGTAACTACCCTATCCCATCTAGCCTCTAAAGAGGTTTTTAGTGTAATGACTTGCTATCGCTATAGAACAACTTAACTACTTTTTATATAACAATTTTATTATAAATTGAAACTTCATTTAATTTTTTATTAAGAAAATACATAATATTTTTTTATTTAATCTAATCATTTGTGACAATCATCAATTTGAAGTAGATATAAGTATACATGGACTATTACTATAAAACATCCATACTCACATATACACCTACTTATTAGAAATATTAACATCAAGCCTTATAGTAATATACAAACTACATACTCAAAAGGGTCAAACGTATTTCAAAAGGATGAGAATTATTGTGTGTTAATACATGTGTACTCATCAATAAGTACATACAACAAAAGGGGAAGGATATATTACTATTCACTCTATAAGTTGGCCATAACTACACACTACCTCTAATGAGTATTAAGATTGTATGAGAAAACACAAGAAGATAGGCGTACGTTGGTAGTGGCTTACCACGACACAAGGCTTGCAAGGACCTTGACCTTAATGTGAGATTTGTCCGTCTATCTATCCTTTAGGCCCATGTACATAACCCACCCAAAATTTTCAACACTAGGTTGAAGGCTACACACCAACCCACAAATTACATGCTTACTCGTACTCATAGTCACCACTATGGACTTAGGCATATATACATGTATAACTTCATCAACTACAATAATCAACCTTTTGTCACACATAGTTTTCTCTTCAATATTTAACATTTTCCATCAATAACGGAATAACATATGTTATAAAGTTTTATGTAGGAATTTACATTTGTTTCACTTAAATCTTTTTATATATTTGAAATTTAAATTAAGCTTCTCTTAATTTTCAAAATTTTAAAATAAAACTAGGTGTCGAGTTTAAATAGATGTGAAATGGTTAAATACATTCACTATTTTTAAATAGCCATCAAATGCTAAGCTTTTAAGATAAGAAAATAAAATAATTTACAAAAATGAAAGTCATTTAAAACCTAACCTTTAAAGCAATTTGAAGTACTTAAGAAACCTTTTGAAGTATTTAAAAATCATTTTTATATAGCATAATAGAAATTACCCCCAAAAGTTTACATGAAAAGTAAGAAATGAAATAAGGAAATATAAGTTTATAATTTTAAAGCCAAAGTACTAATATATTTGGGGTCTTAATTGAATTTTTTATGAAGACAAGCAACAAGTCATTTTAATGGTTTAAAATCTTACTTCCCGAAGCATCAAATCCAATATGAATCAAAAGTTTACAAAAACATAATAAACATTTGAGTGCATAAGGGTCAAAACTATTTTATGCATGATTTTATATAAAAACTTGATCTCATGTTGTATCTCTTTGAATCTATTTTCAAAAAATGTATCGTATATTTTCCCATTCATTTTGTATAAAGAGAACCATTTTTTTTTCTTTAGTTCACATGAGTCAATTTTGAAGAAACTTTTAAAATAGAAATCAGATGAATAAGAAAGTGTTCCATACACCTTTAGAAAGCTCAAAATGTCTACTTTTTAACCATATCAATCCTTTTTATATAATTTTTGTGTAAATATAGAATTGAACCCAAAATTTCCTTGTTTAGTCCCATTTTTCTTAACAATACATTCAACTTTAAAATAGAATAACTTTTTTTATTCTTAATCTTTTTATGCATCTCTTGTCTCAAAATCATAACCCTAGATGTCTATTTTCATCCCCAATAGATGAAATCCAATTTCATTCATCATAGCCAAAGTTATCATGAAAATACTAGCATAGGTTCTAATGAAAGTACACCAAACATACTCATTATTTCTAACTATCATGCTCTTTCATTCAATCAAATCATATTACTAATAACTCATCAAAACAATACTTTCATTAACTAATGCCCATCAAAATAGATCTATACACCAATAATTACATGAAAATTTTCATTCTTTCCTTACTTTTTTAAAGTCATAGGTTTCAGTTTCTAGAAAATGGAGAAGAAAAGAAATTTTTGAGCCAACGAGTGAGCTTTTCAACCAAAGCACCAATAAAATCCAACATATATCATGATTTAAGACAAAATCATAATTAGAAACTCAATCATTAGTGGAAGGGTCATCAAGAACAAAGCAAAAGATAAGGAGAAAATAATTTAAATGTGTGTTGCCTTGTTCAAGGTTCAAACTTGGATTCTTTGGGGAGAGACGAATTCAAACGATAGAGAGAAGGGATGAAAGTCTTCATAGTGAAATAAAAATGAAGGGGGAGAAAAGTAGTCAACACCAAAAATATCTGTCCACTCCACATGAGGACTTAAAGTCATTTAATAACCTTTTGAGATCCAAATTAGCATAAAAGAAAAAGAAAAGAAAAGAATCTGATTATGTAAATGTGGAGAAAATCCATAACATCTTACTTTTAAGGAGAAAAGATTGGTTTGGTTGATACCAATCACAAAATTAGTAAGTTAATGACTCACTAAAATAATCTTGAGCATTTAGAAATAGTACATGACAACTGAAAATTTTTCCAACTCTTCGAAATTGCAAACTCATACTCTACAAAATAGTTGATTTAAAATAATTTAATATTTTAAATCATTATTATCACCAAATTAACATAAAATTTTCACAAGCACATAATGAAATTAATAAACATAAATTATGATTAAATCCTTATATATTTCTTAACTAACTACTCATTTTTACAATGTATATTTACTCTGTTAATGTATAACACCATTCTATTTTCAATAAAAAACATATATCTACACTAAACTCAAGCATCATAAGTATTTATTTAATTAAATTTACTTATCCTTTGTAATTTATTTTTTATCAATTTATCATAAATTAGAAATAGATGGTGCTATAGTTAGAGACATTATCTAATTGGATCATGTATCTCTTTTATCTTTTTTATTCATTATATATTGCTATAGTTAGAGACATTATCTAATTGGATCATGTATCTCTTTTATCTTTTTTATTCATTATATATTATATATGTGTGTGTACACCCATATGATAGATACATTTATATTAGTTTTATGGTAATGGTATGTGAACACCCCATCATTTAAAATATATTGTTACACAACAAGAAAACAAGGAAATATCTTCATATTGTAGCATCAACCCTAACATTGATGCTAATAGAATTGGCTTGGTTTATGCAAAGTTGACACAAACAATTTTCATATATAATCATTTTAAACTAATAATTTAGCATCGATCGAACTTGATGCTAATTTGACATTAATGTTGTTATTGCATTGACTACAAGTGACACAAACATTAATATTTAAAGTAGCATCAACCAAGTTAATGCAACTCAACATTTAATGTGATTGGGTGATTTGATTGTTTCAAAGTAATTACAATTTCATGAATGTGAACTAGATATTTAGTTTAGGATCAACTTAAGTCATGATATATATAAAGTTATTTTCAAACTGTATTGCACCAATACTAGTATGTATTTAATGAGCTTGTGTTAACCATAACATTGGCTTAGCCAATGCAAAATCTAAATAAATGGGGTGTTTTGTGTCATTTCCCTCATTATTTCCTCTTTCTTTCTTCTCCCTTGCCCCTTTTATCACCTTGTTGTGCTTTGTGTAATGCCCCTTTTTATTCATTTAATTTTTAAGAAAATTCTTTCTATGTAATTATATTTCAGGTAAACTTTTAAAACTAAACTTGTCAGAGGTTACAATTTGGAAGGAACATAAAACTTCATACATATCCATTTCACTATAATTTGTCTAAAACATTCTCACTCAAGTATATAGATTAAGTCAAAGTATAAGTATAATTACTACATTCTCATAATATCTCAATAAATAAAACAAAGATAAAATCTAAGATAGTCTTCCATATTCAATAAATCTAATCAGATCCTTAAGAAGGATCTTCTTCCTCAGGGGAATCTCCTCTTCTGTCTTGATCGCCTGCTCGTACTGAACCTATAGAAGATTGTGGGCAGGGAGGAGTCTGAGTATGTTGACGTGTTGTAAGAACACTTGTGAATCTAGGTGGTGGAGTTTGAGATAATATTACCGGTATATCTATATGGTGGAACTGCCATGGGACTATGATGTTGGTAGGCCTAAAGGTGAACTTGACATAATCCATAAACGTATCATCTCCTTGAATTCTATCATGTGTCCATCTCCCTTCTAGAGGTATTATTGACAAATGAAATAGGGGTTGGAATTCTTCTGCCATTTGTATCTAAAGTGTGGGGGTTGTAGGAATGAGTCATCTATCCTTAGGCAAACACATACATATATGGATTATTTCTATCTAACATAGACTCTCATCTCTTCGTAACAAGCCTAATTAGGGATTCTGCAAGATCCCAAATTTTTGCAATATAATGATATTATATTTCTATAATTTATCCTTTATTTATTTTGAGTGAATCCTTTTAAGAATTTCAAGTCTTAGAAAGAACATGTTTTAGATAATACTTAGGAAGAGAAATAAAGAAAATAAGATGTTATTAAAGAATTTAAAATTTAAATAAAATGAAAAAGATAAAGATTTTTAAATCCATAAAGGAACAGAGAAAGAGGAACAAAATTAGTGTAGAATTAAAAATAAAATTTTTAGGAGTTAAAGAAAAATTAAATAAATTACTTTTAGGCAAAAATTAATTAATTCTTACCCAAAATAAAGGAATTTTATGAAAAAGAAAATTTAATTTAGTGGAAGAAAATATAACTCAAATTATAGGATTTTTGAAAGAATTTAAAAATATAAAATAGAATTTATAGTAATTAAAAACAAAAAATAAGAAAATAATAAAATATGAAAGAAAAAGAATAAAAAAAGTAGAAAAGGAAGAAAGGAGAAATAGGCAGGTTGGGGGATTTGAACCCGTGTCTAGAGAGAAGAGAGAAGAAGCCAACGTTTTTTGCCAATTGAGCTACCCACATGGGGTAGCATATATGAGAAATAAAAAGTACAAATAATAAAAGTGCTATGTCACATGAGAAAAATAAAACGCGATGGGAAAAATGCTTAGAGCCAGGATTCGAAGACACAACCTTAGGGACAGAGAGAGAGTAGGTGTTGTATTTCTCCCATGGATCTTGCATCCAAATTAAAGATGCTTCAAATTCTCAAGAAATGGAATGAGAAAGAGGTGGATCCGCCACT
>JAMLFT010012596.1:0-10326 GCA_026544285.1 Pachyrhizus erosus
ATGAATTTTTTATATAAATAAATTAATTATACATGTTACTAATCATGATCACATTAATATTTATTATTTAATTTTAAATAATAAATTAACATTAAATTAAATTTATTGAATTTTAAAAATATTAAAAATTAAATATATAATTAAATTTTTATAAAAACAAAAACTGTACATTCATCATACTATGCACTCATCTTTCTGCCTTTTTAATCAATGGGATTGGGTTTACATTGAATTAGGATTTAAATTTTTATTGAAAAAGGTGTTTACATATTTAGTTTTGACAACATTATAAATAGAATTATATCTATAAAGAAAAAAAATATTTCCGCTTTCTTCAAAATTAAGCTTATCGCTTTATTTTTACTTGAGTAGGATCTTTGGTAGAACTAAAAACTGGATTTCTTTTTTTTTTTTCAACTAACTTTAGATAAAGTCAAAATATTTTATTAGAATATTTATGTTGTTTATTTATAGCCTGCTTGGTTCCGAGTTTAGGTAGAAAATATACGTTTGTTAAGAAGCTAAAAACTATAGCTTTTACATCTTTTGAAATTTTTGACACAAAATCATAAAATATGCAAGTCTTAGATAGGTCTGGCTGAATAGTGGATAATGTCTAAAATAAATATTTAAAAAAATTATTATTTTAAATAAAAATTATATGTTAATTTTTTTTACACAGTAAATATAGTGTTTTATTAATATCCGATATTGTTTTTTTGTTTTATAAATTTTAATAACAACGTTTGAATTATATCCTTGAGTCACTCCTAGTATCCGATGTGAAAATAAACACACGGTGATTGTATGTACTCAAAGGAGAGAGGACGGATTATGATCCAAATATCCGTTGATAAACGTACTTACATATTTAGTGCTTGACAATGCTTCAAATAATGATAAGAATTAGGTGTGTAAATATTTGAAAAAAATAGTTTAATTTTTATTTTCAAAGATTGTTTTTATTTTTTAAAATGCAATTAAATAAAGGTTGTTCACACAAATAGAGGAGGGTAGTACAAGACTTAGAGTAGAGTATGAAATTGAGGGAGAGATTAAAGAAGATTAAAATAAAAGATTATGAGAAAATATTTATCAGGTGTTTCTGTTTAACTTTTATTTTGAAACACTTGATTTGAAAACAATTTAAAAAAACTAAAAGATTTTAAATGAAAATGATTGTTGAGTTGTGTTGAATTATTTTTGGAAAACAACTTTAAAACTAAAAAAATGAGAAGTGAATCAAACAAGTCCTTAAACTTGTGTGTATTGATGCGAATTTCAAATGTAATTTATGTTATTTATCTATAAGATGATAATAATAATAATAATATTTACACAGATATTCATAAACTCCCTTACAAAATTAATGATTTGGTGGTATAAATATCTAACTATTTTGTACAAAAAAAAATATTTTAACTATTTTAAAATGTTACAATTAAATTACACTATTATATAATAATTTGCACGAAAGTAAGTGCACGAGAAATTATATTTTTTACAAACATAAAGATGAGCACGTGGTACACATCTTAGCTACAAATGCCTAATTTGAAGATTGAAATTATACTTCAATTTATTAGTTTTACCTTTGATAACTTCATTTGTAAGCATTCACCAAGTTAGAATAAAAAATCCCATTATTTAACTGCCTAAACTGGCCCGACATAGTGTCACACTCTGCTGGGGGGGGCACCACACACAAACTTTGGATGCCAGGGTTATACATTAGTTTGTAGACTAATATCTCTATCCATTTTAAATATTATATTTGAGAGGAAAGATTGCCTGGAAAACATCTGAACCATTTCTGCATATATTCTTCAAAATTTTGTCCTCTTCTACTTTCACTTTTCTTTTCTGTCCTGGCCTTTGCAAAAGTCAAGGGCCGCAAAATCCATCAAATTGTGCTTCTTAACTTATTCCCTCACTCATTCAAGTTTTGAATTTTGTTATCAACACAGTACATACATACCATTCTTTCTTCAATCCACATGTTTCACACACGCAAATGCCTATTTCAGAAAATTCAAGCTATTATGGAGGTTTTCATTCATTTTATACATTTCAATTCTTAAGTTGTTATGGAGGTTTTAGCAAGCCAACAACACATAATGAAAGGTCAATTAAGGAACAACACCTCCCCCAATGTCTTTAGTTTATGCTAATAAACGTTTAGGATTATTCATTAAGGATCAAAGGACTATTTATACACAAAAAAAAAATAAAAATCTACAACTTAAAGTGTTGCTTAATCTTATCTTTGTGTTAACTCGAAGGACCTATAGAAAAACTTCATCTCTTCAAGTTCAAGATATCGTTAACTTATTAGAAAAATTGGCAAATTGGCATGGCAATAAAGCAGAGGAAGGTGGAACAGGGGAAGAGCAACACCTGTCCGATAAATTCAATATTAATCTAGCAGTGTGTATGGGTACAAAAAAAAAAAATCCTGAAAGTTACATCAACATATTGATCTATCACTCTGATTATTTCCACGTAGCGGATGACGTCATCGTGAGAAAATGACCAAATGAACGGTGGATATGCAAAATTGCTTATAATAAAATAAACAGCGAGTGTGACAAGGCGTATATAAATGTTGGTAATGCTTGCATAGGTCCCCGCAAGAGATCAAGTACCCTTGAGAGAAAAAGAAAATATTCCATTTCCAGAAGTAGTAGTCTTTTGAAAAATGGTTCAACAGGAAGTGCGTAAAGGTCCGTGGACAGAACAGGAAGACTTCAAATTGGTGTCCTTTGTTGGCTTGTTTGGAGACCGTAGATGGGACTTTATAGCTAAGGTATCAGGTTTGAAGGTGGCGGGAGACAGTAACATAGGCATTAGGCAATAGACAATCACTGCTTATTTGGGCATGCTAGAAAATTGATTATGGAAGAAGCAGCCTTTAATCACCTCATTTTGTTGTAGGTTTGAATAGAACAGGTAAGAGTTGCAGATTACGCTGGGTTAATTACCTACATCCTGGCCTCAAACGAGGAAAGATGACACCCCAGGAAGAGCGCCTTGTCTTGGAGCTTCACTCAAAATGGGGAAATAGGTTTGATTTCAGAATAAGCAAAAATTAACCTCAACTTTAATTCCTAGTTTGTTAGTTGTCATGTCTTTTTGTATTATGAAAAAACTTAGATACAGTTTCACATGTATTGTCAGTATTATTTTTCAATCATAACTAGATAGAATTTTACCTGATAACCTGTATTGATTTTTAACGCAAATATTTATTGTGCAGATTATTCAGGTAAAAATCCAATTCTCCAATTCTGATAAGAAAAGAACATCTAAAGAAGTATATCTAAGTTTTATGTTTCAAATTTTTTACCCTTGGTTTCAAATCTAATCGTAGTTACTTTGAGACATGCAGGTGGTCAAGAATTGCGCGCAAATTACCAGGACGCACTGACAATGAGATTAAGAATTACTGGAGGACTCTGATGAGGAAAAAGGCCCAGGACAAAAAGCGAGGAGAAGCTGCATCACCAACACCCTCTAGTGTTCATTCCTCAACATCCTCAAACAACCATGCAGTGGATCCACATGCTTCCAAGAAGGCAGGAGAAGAGAGCTTTTATGACACAGGAGGTCCTAGTCTGATAGGCTCAACCCAAGATCAGGGCCAAGGGTTCTCTATGGATGATATATGGAAAGATATTGATATGTCAGAAGAGAACACTCTTCAGCCAGTTTATGATGGGCACAGTGAAGAGGGTTGCAACTTCTCTTGCCCACAAGTGCCTTCTCCATCATCATGGGAGTATTCTTCTGACCCTCTTTGGGTGATGGATGAGGAAAGTTTGTTTTGCCCCATGAGTGAACCATATTTTTCCAGCTACGAACAAGGCAGCATTTTTCTAACCGGCTAATATTCTTTTTCTAATCAATATTTTGTTCATAGCATATGTGTGCCACCTAAAGTCTAACCTGTATAAAATTGCATCTTTAAGCTTTTGGAAGGGTTCACCCTAGTGTGACAGCTGTATAATTCAGGCATAACTGTAGTCTATATGTCAATGTTCGTTTCAGTGCTTTTACTTTCGAAAAACATCCAATAGGATAGCGAGTTGGTATGTTCTGAATGTAAAATATCAAGCACTTGTTTGGATCCAAGTTTTAATTTTAATTTTAATCTGATCTACACTTCTACCAACATCACCCTTTCATTCTTTATATTAGTAGCTACCAGCAAGTGCATGAATAGTCTATACGCTATACATCTATATCTATATGCGATCAAAATCAGATGACATGGACGCCATGCAGATCAGTATAGGATAAACTGTGATGTCGCTTGACCAACACAAACGTTTACTAAGCTGGATATATAAGCTGAACGACATGGATATATAAGCCATAAGTAGGTAATGGAATTAAAATTTATTTAGAATTTTGTGATACTTTTAAAATTAATGAAAGATTTTGATTCTTATTCATTCAGAATTATCAGACATAACTTTTCACCAAAGGTTATAAGATAATATATAAATAGAATTAATTTTTATATAAAAAAACCATAGCAAAAATAGAAAAATTATCATATCATTTATATCCATATTAGTTCTTTTCTTTTGATATGTACAGAAAGAAATAAAAAAATTATCATTTTATAAGTTATTATTAACGATAAGTTTAATTATGGATATATAATAGATATGAAGAAACTCTGTTATATTTTAAAGAAAATTTGTTAAAATACTTTATTATATCTAATTTCTATAAAAATTGGTGAAAATAAATCAAAACCTAAAAAATAATATTTATATGTGTGTTGAAGATTTGCGTCTTTTTCTTCTTTTGTACAACTATCATCGTCAATTGAACCGCCAAGACTGAATTTTCATGAAAATCACGATAAGTAAACAAGTTTTTCTCTTTTATCATGACTGTCAAATGTTAAACAAAGGGATTTCAATCAAATTTTGCTTTTACTTCTTTGAGAAAATAATATTATTATAAAATTATATATAGATTCCCGGAACTGTGTATCTGTATTAATTCTAAGTGACAACTCAATGCAACTACATGTGGGAGCAAGAATTAGTTATTAATATACTAATTTGAGCAAAGACAACACTATTCAAGTTACAAGTTGCACATGTTAGTCTGAACGGATCAAAGAACAAGTACTCCGAGCATGTACAGTTATAAACCCAGACCGTGCTTATTGCATACAACTTTGCTCACTCTGAAGTGCCCAATCCCCAGTCATAACAGAAACATTTGTAAAAATATATACGGTGAACCAAACAGTATGATATCAAAATACGTACTGACCCCAAACAGTACAATTACGCAAGTATGTGTACACTATACAGATGTAAGATGTAAATTATGCAAATAAATTTTATGTTTAAGTTTTTTTCCCTATAATATACTATTTTTTTATCCTTATTATTTTATTTTATATATATATATATATATGTATATTTTCATTGTAATATGTACATTATTTTTAGTTCATATTAAATATTTTTTAAAGAGACTAATTCAAAATAAATAAAATATTATAGGAAATAAATAAATAGAAACTTTAAAAGGATGAAAACAAATTAATAATTATTAAACAAAAAAATCATAAAAACCAATTTAAAAAATAATTTATAAGAATCAAAATAAAAAAAAAATATTTAAATTTAAATTTTAATTACAGTTTCATATATAGTTTCAGTAAAAAATAATGCATAGGATTATTAATATTAAATATTTAAATATATTGTTGATCTCTCAAATTTAAGAGTTTATATCGTTTTAATATTTAAATTAAAATTTATATTTTTTAATCTTAAAATTTAAAAATATTTTTTTAATCCATTCGTCAAGACGACATTAACAGAATGCCTGATGCAACATACCATTTTTCAATTTGTAATATTTTTTAATTACCAGAATTTGATTTTAAAATTTTTTAAATTTTAAATCCTAAAAAAAATTAAAAGAAAAATAAGACCAACTCAAAAATTAATATCTTAAGCCGCAAAATCAATTTCAAACATATCATATTAAAATCCAGATCTACCATCGTCAATAACCTTTCATCTTTGCTTTCCAGAAATGCAAAACCTTAAAAGCAATCTCATGAGCAAATTTAACCAATAGAAAATCAAAATCCCAAAGCCACAACTAAGTTGAGATGATCCTCAAGCACAACAAGACCCACATATTAGTCCTAATACTTTAACTTTGATCAATTTAATATCTAAATAATTTTTATAGTAAGAAAAGACAAAATCATTATTTTTTATTATTTATGTTTTTATTTATAATAAGATTTAACTTTTTAAAATTGTATATTCTTTTATATAAAACTCAATATATATTATATCAAATATTAATTATTTTTAAACTAAAATATCTTTAATTAAATGATAAAGATTATATTTGACATACTTCCTCTGATTTTAAAAGAAAAAAAATATTACACACTTATTAAAAAATAAGATAATTACATTAAATTTTAGTAATCTCATACTATTTTTCCTAAATTATCTTTCTTATTTATTGTACATATAAAGGTAAAAATAGGAGAGAAGAATATGTAATGGTATGATAAAAAATTAAATGCATAGTAATTCTTTTATATTCCATTGAATAAACTGTTTAATGATGAAAGATACATAAAAAAAGATTTTAAATGGGAACTTCATACTATTAATAAAAGAGGATTGTTGGAAATAAATTTTAAACTAAACAAAGGACATTTTGAAAATAACATAATTAAGTAGACTAAAAATATTTAAAATTAATTTATAAAATAGACAAAAAATATAATTTTTTCTTATAAAAGAGATGTGAGTGAGAGTATATATTTAGAAAAGAGAGAGAATTATTAATGACAATGATATTTTTGAAAAAAAAAATATAAATTTAAAATAAAGTTATTTCTATCAATTAAATTAATCACATTTTCCTAATTATGATGAATTAGATAATTAAATCTTATAAATAGAAATGAATGTAATATAAAGTTCAATGATCAAATTGATCAATTAAATAATTAGGTCTTATAAATAGAATGAATGTAGTATAAAATTCAATGACCAATTTGATCAAAATTAAAATTTTAACACTAAAATCAAATTTCAGCAAAAGTATAAAGATTGATATATTTGATCCAAATTAATTTTTAGCTTTAATAAAGTATTAATCTTCATTTTTTTATCATATTTATTATTTGATTAAATAATTAATTAAAATTGAAGATGTGTTATCGTAATAGAGATTACGATAATGAAAAATAATTCAGTTTTTTTATAATTTTAATTATAATTATTTTTATCATAAAAAATCAATAATCCAAAGTCTAGACATATTGATATATATGTGACAAACTTTATTGAATAAAGACGATTTAATTATTAATTTGATTTCTTTACTTTTTAATATTCAATTAAGTTTCTCTATTTTTAAAAACTTCAATCAGTTCTCTTAATTTTTAAATAAGGTTAATGATATTATATTGAAAATTTTGACAGTTTTCCTTCATAAATAATCGTCACTACATTTATTTTTATTTTAAAATTAATAAATTATAATAAAAACATTATAATTTTTTTAAAAAAAGCTCAATTTATAACCACCAATATATTTATTATTATTTTAAAAAAATAAAAAGTTCCCCTTCTCTGTCTTCTCATCTTCACCATCATGTACAACAAGAACCAGATAATGAGAGCCAAAAATTGCAGTTAGAACCCTAAAAATTATCATTATTTGTAAAAGAAAATTGTGCAATTTCACTTTGTTAGCCTTAATTGGATATAAAGTGTCACCTTGATGTATTTTTAAAAGTTAAATTAAAAGACTTTATTGAACTTTTAAAAAATAAAAGACCTAATAAATTATTTTAAAAAATAAAATGACCAAATTAATAATTAAATTAATAATTACTAATAAAAAATATTTTATTAATTTACATATATAAATTATATACATGTGAATGTAATTGTTTAACTAACTAAATTAAAAATTCTTAATGAATAATATTGTCTTTAAACAAAAAAAAATTAAAAAAAATTAATATTACATCCAATCCTTTAAATTATTTATCATATTTTAATTATGGACTCCTAATTAACATGTTATGTACAAGTTAAGTAAATATAAAATATAATTAAATATTTATAAAATTAATAATTAAATAAGAAGGAATTCATCAATTCTCAATAATAAGTTTAAAATTTATGTTAAAAAAATATATTGACCAAGGTAATTGAATGAAAGAAAAAAAAAAAAAGTTTTACAAGTTATTCATTAACAAGATATATATGTGTTAACTCGATAATGTTTGGGAATATCTAATATCATAAAGTTGACTAATAACTATAACGATAGAAGAAAATATTATATTATTTTTAAATTGATTTATGAAAATAAAAGACACGAAAACTTGCATGCCATTTTTTATGGGGGATCCAATTCTGGATTCCCTAACTGAAATTCAAAATCACATTTTGTATTTTATTGTGATTTATATATGCCTATGAAAATGATGTTATCCCTAATGATTTAATTTCTCAGGTCATTCCTAAACTTGTTTCTTCTTATGACAATGCCATGCTAACCAACCTTCCATCTACAGATGAAGTTAAAGCAACAATTTTCTCTTTAAGCAGCTCTACAGCTCCAAGTTCTGATGGATTTGGTGTCTATTTTTATCACTCTTTTCTGTACTGTGGAGGACATGTTAAGTAGAGGTATTTCTTTTTTGGTAGATTCAAATTGCTTGGCACTTATGGCTGTTATTCGTTCTTGTTCCACCCCGACTCATGTTCTTTATGCTGATGACATTCTTGTCTTTTGTCGAGGCACTAAAAGGAATATCAAGACTCTCGTGGCTTTATTCCAAAAATATGGCGAAACTTCTGGTCAACACGAGTCCTTACAAATATCAATTTTTTTCGGGATCCATGACATGACACCAAGGCAAACTGCTAAAGTTAAATCCCTTCTCTTAGGAGTGCCGTTATTCGGGGTAAACATATAAAGTCTTTCTTGAAGCCTTTAGTTGATATAATTAAGAACAAACTTCAATCTTAGAAGGGTGCTTTGCTATCTATGATGGGTCATTTGCAACTAATAAAGTCAGTCATCAATGTGTGCTTTTGTACAACTTTCACATCTATTCTTGGATCTAGGAATCAAATAAATTTTTGGAATGATATCTGGTGTTAGAAAATTCAATTCCTGATTAGCTCGAACCTTCCTCTTGGTTTGCATCAACATTAGACATCTCAATTCACGGAGACTTCCCTAATGGTTAACTATTAAACTCTTCATTTACTCTTAGCCATTAACAACGTTAAGACTGCGCCCTCGTCTGAATTGAACATTCCAATTTGCGGGAAAATTTTACGTCTTGTTCTTGGGCTTATCTTGTATGGTCAAAAAATGTGCCTCCTTCTGAGTCGTCTTAACTCTTCATTCCATTTGGATTATTTGGTTTGCTAGAAACCAAGAAAGGTTCCAAAACTCTGTTATTTCTATTTCATCAGCCATTAAAATTATTCTCTTAGTTGTTTTGCTTGTTGACTCATGCTTGAAAGATTATACCAAAAATTCAATCACTGAATTCCAAATTTTAAAATCTTTTAGTGTCTCCATTCACCTTCCTAGAGATTCTGTTGCTAGGCAAGTGGATTAGCTTGCTTCATCTTGTGGGAACATATAATGTAGTACTGATGTTCTGCTAAGGGCTACCCTGGTCATGCTGGCAGTGGCAGTATATTCCACGACCATAGTGGCGTTGTTTTGGGGTGTTTTCCCTATTATGCTGGCCCTAACAATGCTTTATTTGTCGAGATTTTTGCTGCTATTCTTGCCATTAAAATTGCTCATAATAAGGGCTCGCACAATCTTTGGCTAGAAAGTGATTCCAAATTGGTGATTCGTGCGATCAAAAATTCAAGCATTGTTCCTTGGAGTTTGCAGTCGATGGAGAAATTGTTTGATTCTTTGTAAAGATATGATTTTTATTTTTTGGCATATATATAGAGAAAGAAACTCTTGCACAAATAAGTTAGTCAATTTTGGGACTACTAGCCCTAATCATTTTTGTTGGTGGGATCTTGTTTCAGGTTTTATTAGGAAAGCTTTCTTCTTGAACATGAAAAATCTACCTTTTTATAGGTTTACTTGGCTTTTTCATGGGTATTGGTATAGTCTCCTGTGTTGTTTTGTTTCGTTTTGTTTTTGTTTTTTTTTATCAGTTATCTTTTTGTTTTTTAATAATTGATAAGGTGAATAACGTGATATATAAACTTGTTGATATATTTTAAAATTATAAAATTTTTATTTTAATTTATATTT
>JAMLFT010012597.1:0-10325 GCA_026544285.1 Pachyrhizus erosus
CCTACCTTTAGTAGAATTCACTTACAATAATAGTTATCATGCAAGCATAGGTATGGCACCATATGAAGCACTTTATGATAGAAAATGTAGAACCCCTTTATGCTGGTTTGAAACAGGAGATTCACTTTTATTATGGGTTTATCGAAACATTCCTATGATGCAATTGGAACAACACCTTTTAAGTTAGTTTACGAACATGATGTCGTATTGCTTACGGAGTCTAATCTATATGATTCATTTGTTTACAAAGACAAAATGAGTTACCTACACAGGACTTCTCGATTATACAATAAAAAAATAATGGCAAAATCTTTAAATATTATAAAACATTTGGAAAATGGTTGCCTAATTAGGAAAGACCATTTGAAATCGAAAAAGTATTCTCGACTAATGCGTATTCAATTGAGGAGCTAGTTAGTAATAAATGAATATCATCAATAAATGAAAAATACTTAAAACAATGTAAACAATCTAAAACTAAAGTCAAAATAACAACTTAATAGAGTACCAAATGCCTCTAAACAAGGTGAGGAATTCATACAAAATGTAAATATGAAAAATGTTCCTTCCGCATTTGATTATGCTCAATTACTAGAGCATTCCATCTGGGCACATATAAATTCAGATCTCTCTCAACATTAGCTCTCTAATCATTCTTTCATTTAAGGAGAAAGCTAAGTCTTTTGAGGTATTGATTAGAATCAACTTGAGCTTTGAGTTTTCTTAATGAGAGCTATTGTCTATTTTACTTCTTTAGAGTTAAGGTCTTTTAATTTTTTTGAAGTTTGAGGAATTTAGCTTTTATCGAGGCTTTGTTAATCTGATTTTTTTTCCAAATCAACTTCATATTCTGTATCCTTATTTTCAAAAGCTCTAACTCTTTTTTATTGCTCTCAATTTTATAATACCAACTTTCGTATCTACAGATACCTTTGAGAGGATTTATTTGGAAGTAGTTTGTTGGCCTCTAAGCTTCTAGGCTTTATTAAAAGAATGAGTAAATGTTTTGAGTTCTCTTCGTACTTCCACATCTTTCTAGTTATAAAAGGCGTTTAGAGCTTTCACTATTGCTTTAACCTTTTCAATATAATTGGTTGTCTCAAATACCACTTGGTTCGTCTTAGGTTTATTTAAAATTGCCTCATACTCTTTCAAAAGAGTAGATTCACCAGAGAGAAACTTTAATATTGAAAAGGGTTCTTTTCAACTTCTTGAATTCGTTCAGATGTATCACCACTCGAGATAACAATTTTGTTTACTTCAAAAGTAGTGGTATCTATTAAAGAGGAAGCTAGTTCAAAATTATTTTCAATCGATGTAGGATTTACAAAAAGGGTAGAATCTTCCTCTTCATTTTCTTCCCTTAGAGAAACTTCCAAACGAGTAGACTCACACTTATGATAGAGAATTATTTTAGTCTTTGTATTTTAAAAAATGCTCTCTTTAATAATCTTTTAATTGATTTTTGGTGGTTTAAGTGAACAATTTGAGGTGGTTTTTGCTTGCATTAAGAAGTAGGAAGATTATATTTCTAAATAGAAGGATTAAAAAAGAATATTTAATTTAGGGAATTAAAAACAACAATAGCCTAAATTTGAAGGACGAAAAATATATTTAAATCTTCATTAATACTAAAATTAAAATTAAAATTTATAATTTATATATTTATAAAGACTTCATTTTAATTAATATATTTATTAAGAATTTTCCTTTTAAAAATTAAAATAAATTTATTATCATTTATTCAATTATTAAAATCCATGACAATCACTTTTTAATGTAAAAATGCATATTTGTTTCTTAAAGTCACAATACTATATGAAATTTGTATATGAAAGTAAATATAAAATGTATCAAATTTTCATATTTCAAATCAATTATGCCTATTTATTTTAAAACATATTAAATTGTTAGAATCTTAAACAATGATTTAAATACATTCTAAATGTTATGAAAGTTGATTTTTTTTTCCACAACCACTAAATGTATAATATTTTATCAACACCTCTAATTTTTTATATCTTTCTTTTCTTGCCACGTTACATCATGAATCATACTACTTGTCTTTCCTTTCCCTACCTCTCTAGGTAAAAATATTCAAGAGATGTTCAAAAATCAATTTTCTATATATAAAAAAAAAATCATACACAAATGGGCATCAAAATTGACAATTGATTCACACAATTTAAAGTGTATGAAGAAATGAATATATAAGTTATTAAAAATTGAAAAGTCTTATTTTGTGCCTGAATCTTTTCCTAGCCTTTTTTTACTAGAAAAAACTATTAGATCTCGATCTATGCACATTCAAGATATTGAAGCACCCGTATCTATCATTTCAAATTCAACCTTTGGTGTACAAACATATTAACTTTTAAAAGGTATTGTATACTTTTACAATAACAACTTGAGTTGAATTTCCATAAATTGAAAATGTAGAAGCTTTTACAATTCAACTAACAAAAAATATTTTCAAATATAATTTTTTAAATAAATATTATAAAAACTAACAATTTAGGTATACATGCATTTATAAGATGACAATATAAAAAAAACATTTACATTATTCTACATTCTAATTAAATTTTAAAAACTCAAGTGCACAAAAAATATGTACAAAATGAATTTTAAAATGGTAAAAGATAATGATAATATTAATAGCAATATACAATAAAATATAAATTATAACATATTACTTAAATTGGATAGCTACTACATATGTATAAAAAAAATAGAATTCTGGATGAAATTTAATTTGTCCATATCTACATCGCATCCTAACTAAAATATTTAGTCAATGACTTTCTATAAAAGGTCAAATTAAAATTCATTGAAAGAATGGTAGTTCATTCATTAAATATTTTAGAGATATATTAAAATTTTCTTAATTTAAATTTTACAAATTAATGTCAGCGCATTGTCAAATTGGAGGTTTATTGATTACAAAATTCTTCTTACAAATGACATAAATCAATCGTACATGTGGCAGTGAATGATTAGGCCTATCATATGTGGCATGAACAAAACGGGTCATCATGCAAAAGTCCTAAATGCAAAATGTATTTGATTGAAATCAACCACCCCTCTCATATATAATTTTGCTGAGAAGGTTACAAGTGTCACTTTTCTGGCCCTAAATTTGCTTTCTCAACTCTTCATCAACGTCGGTATATGGAGAGCTGCTTCCACATAGAATTTTGAAAGCTTGGTTTCTCTTGATTCCTTTTCTGGGATTTTCGCTTCTACTTTTTCACCATATTTACTGTTGTGAAACTATTCTATTTTAGTTTTTGTAATTCTTGGGTGAATTTGGTTTAGGATTTTCAAGAAAATGAGTAACACCAATATTAAATGTTTGGACATTTCAGGTGAGTTATTCTTTAGCCCTTAATATATATTTATGTTGTTCAGTTATTCTTTAGCTCATAATATATATTTATGTTGTTCAATTTGTATATTTTAATTGTCTTGAATAGATAATCAATGGATGTAATTACTTAAATTTTTTCATAACCTCTTCCCACTTTAGATATGGTTTTTGTGCATAATCGAAATTATGAATATGTATAAATAGGAAAAAAATTGTTCCATTTTTTTTTTTTTTTTTGCGAAAGGGTGAACTGGATGAGTAGAAAAATTAATTTGAAAAATAAAAAAAAAGTTTATTTCCAGATTACACAATTAAAGATGTTGGGAAATTCAAGGAACAATAAAAAGATAATAAACTAATAACAATGACTACAAAGAAAATTGTACATCACATCTCTATAAAATTATCTAAAGACATTAGGTATATAACTCACATCTTTTATATAACGTTTAGTAAGGTATGAGGTTAATCACTTAAACTTGATTTTTTAATAATTTTTTCTTAAGTGTTATCTCTACTCAATTATTTTTAATCCTACTTTCCACAAGCTTAATGAATTGGGCTATGATACTACTTGTTGAAAATTTTGAGAAAATACCCAAAAGAGTTGACGGGCTAATAACAACTACTAAGGGAATCAAACCTTACATATCCACTAAAAATCTTAAAACAATACATATGTAGGTCATATTTCTTTTAAATTCATTCCTCATTGAGTTATTTCTTAATCAATACAGAACTTACCATTTTATTTGGTTTTTCTTATATTTTAACAGTTGTCTCGATACATGAAACAAATTTGTTGATATTAATACAAGGTAATAAGTGAAAATTTAGTTAGTGGTTAAGAAAAGTGCTTAACAGTTGTCTCGATACATGAGGTCAAATTTGTTGCTAGGTTGTACCTTCAACGTTAGTTTTGAATAAAGTGCCTATGTTTTAAAATATACTTAGGATTTCACTAATATATATACATATATATTGTAAAGTTATGCAAGAATTTATCACACATGTGATAGAATGTTCTATTATCCATTTAAAATAGCAATAATCGACATGAAGATCACAATAAACCTACTTTATGGCATTATAATTATAAATTTAGTGTTCATTTCACTCTACTGATTTGTTTTTCTTCACTACTTTCAAGCTTTTACTACATCAAGACTAGTCACAAACAAGACTAATATCGCGACCATGAATTAAAATAAACAAAAGCCTAAAGTTGGACACAAATTTGTATCTTCTTGAATACTTTGAATGTGCATTTTCAAATTTTTAGCGTTGGCTTTACATATTGTAATTGTATCGCAATGAATCTTATGTACTAATTAGTTGTTCTATTATCATAGAGAAAAAAAGAAGTTCTTACAAATAACAAGAAAAAACGAGAGGCTACCAGTGACAACCCTTGAATGTTCATAAGTCTCAATATTTGTAAGGAATATGATGGAGCTAGATATTTGGGAACTATTATTTCCTACAGTACCAAAAGGAAACTGTTTAAAGTATGTGTTCTTTAATTTATTGCAACTGAAATCAATTGCAATGCATGCACTACTCATTGAGTATCGTACTTCATATTTGTTTAATGTCCAAGTTCTTAGTTAAGATAACATCCACATTCTTGCTGTACTACTATTGGTAAATATTGCTCTTTATTCTCAATAAATTATGATCCTCACAAATTTAGTGAATATAAGATTGTAAGTGATTACTACCCTGTAAATCTTTTTAAATTATTGACTTTGTTACACTAATTAAATTAATTAATTTGTTCATTGAAAATGATTCGGATATAGGTTGAATTTAAAGATAATCAAATTGAATATTTGAGGCAGGAGGATGTTCTAAAAATTAAGGTCAATCAAAACGACTTAAAGAAGGCTCAAGAAGCATTAAAAAGAAGGTATAAAACATTCATAAAATAAAATTTTTACTAATCCTCCAATTTATTTATTGTAGTACTGCTAATAAATTTTGTTATTTTTATACGTTTTTAGTGTATATCTAACTTGTGATAAATTATATTGAATTACATCATTAATAGTTCCATGAAGACTAATCTTGCTAACAAGAAATGGCCAGCAACGGGAGAGCGTTCAACTTCTACAACGAAGAATACAAAAACTTTACTCATCAACGCTTCTAATAAAGTTAATGTATAACTTGCTAGCTTTTTGAGTAGCGGATACTTACTTCGTATAAACTAATCTTTTAATTTGTTGTTGAGCTTGAGATACCATGTAATTGTTAAGAAATATTGTTTGGTAACTAAAACTCTTTTTTACATATACCAAGGTCACAATATTTTAAGAGGTATAAAACCTTTGGTTGATTCTTTGAAGGACTCAAATTCATCAACAGATCAAAATATTAAGTATCAAGAAATAAACTATATCATATAATTTATGCTTCAGCCAATGGCCAAGTCAAAGTTATTAATAAAGTCTTGGTAATTTTGATTAAGAAACATATTATGGATAAGCTGTAAAATTGGCATGAAACTTCAAGTCAAGCATTATGGGTTTATCGAAACATTCCTAAGATGCAATTGGAACAACACCTTTTAAGTTAGTTTACGAACATGATGTCGTATTGCTTACAGAGTCTAATCTATATGATTCATTTGTTTACAAAGACAAAATGAGTTACCTACACAGGACTTCTCGATTATACAATAAAAAAATAATGGCAAAATCTTTAAATATTATAAAACATTTGGAAAATGATTGCCTAATTAGGAAAGACCATTTGAAATTGAAAAAGTATTTTCGATTAATGCATATTCAATGAAGGAGCTAGTTAGTAAGAAACGAAAATCATCAATCAATGGAAAATACTTAAAAAATGTAAACAATCTAAAACTAAAGTCAAAATAACAACTTAAGAGAGTACGAAATGCCTCAAAGGTGAGGAATTCATACAAGATGTAAATATGAAAAATGTTCATTTCGCAGTTGATTATGGTCAATTACTAGAGCATTCCACTTGGGCACATATAAATTCAGATCTCTCTCAACATTAGCTTTCTAATCATTATTTCATTTTAGGAGAAAGGTAGGTCTTTTGAAGTATTAATTAGAATGAACTTGAGCTTTGAGTTTTCTTAATAAGCTATTTTCTATTTTACTTGATTAGAGTGAAGCTCTTTTAATTTTTTTGAAGTTTGAGGAATTTAGCTGTTATCGAGGCTTTGTCAATCTGAATTTTCTCCAAATCAACTTCATATTCTTTATCCTTATTTTTCAAAGCTTTAACTCTTCTTTATTGCTCTCCAATTTTATAATACCAACTTTTGTATCAGGCTTCTAGGCTTTATTAAAAAATGAGTAAATGTTTTGAGTTCTCTCTGTACTTCCACATCTTTCTAGTTATTAAAGGCGTGTCCAATATTTTCATTATTACTTTCACTTTTTCAATATAGTTGGTTGTCTCAAATACCACTTGGTTCATTTTAGGTTATTTAAACTTGCCTCAAACTCTTTCGAAAGGGTAGATTCGCTAGAGAGAAACTTTGATATTGAAAAGGGTTCTTCTCAACTTCTTAAACTCATTCAAATGCGTCAGCACTCAAGATAACAATTTTTTTACTTAAAAAGCAGTGGGATCTATTGAAGAGGTAGCTATTTCAAGATCCTTTGCAATCGATGTAGGATTTACAAAAAGGGTAGAATCTTCCTCTTCATTTTCTTCCCTTAGAGAAACTCCAAAAGTAGACTCACACTTGTAACAAGTAACAAAATAACATAAGAAAAATAAGAAATAATATTATTTGTTTAGAATAAGAAAAATAACATAAGAATTAATGAAAGATCTTTTAAATAATAATTATACTTATTTTAAAATGATTTTCTGATAGTAGATGTATTACAATTTAATTTAAATTATTTTAGAAAATTATTGTGATTATTGAAGAAAAGAAAATTTATAAATTAATTAGAGATGAATAATAGCATAACTATAGGAAATGTAGACAAAATTTAGCTTTAAAATAATTAGTAAAAATACAAAAGAATAAAAACATGTAAAAGAAAATTTTTAAATTTAGTACATAGAAAAAAATAGATAATATATATATGTATATATTAAAATTAAATCAAATGAGACTTATAAATATATATATAAGAGGAGAACTTATAATATATATTTATTTATTAATTAAAGATAAAATATAAAACTTATAAATGTGTGTGTGTGTGAAAAATATAGGAATAGGGGGAAAAATATAAATAAATTTATAAAATTTTTAAAATAATTAAAAATTGGAAAAATATTAGACTGGAAAAATAATGAAATATAAAAGAAAATGCTAGTGAGGCCTAGCCCAGCTAGGAATTGAATTCCAGGACCCTAAAAGAGAGACAAGAGGTGCGAACCAATTGAGCTACCAAGCTTGTTGGTTAATTCAAGGTGCTAACTAATAGTAAGCTATAACAAGTGAGCGAATGTATAAAAAAGAGGAAGCAGGGTTCGAACCCTCAACTTGCGGGAGAGGAAAAGATGAGGAACACACTTGACCATCAGACTGCTAGGCCCATCTACGTTTATGATAGGAAATAATACATATAAGAGTTATTCCTCTAAAAAATCAGAAAAATAAATAAACAAAAACCAAAAACACCTCGGCAGGCTTGAGGAAGGAACTTGGTGCTTGAGCTCAATGTCTTAACTACTGAGTTAGGTCATGCTTAGTGACATCCTAATACTTTAAGTTTTATTTAACTTATATTTAGAAACTTCGAACCGCCATTAAAGCTATTGATAGAGCTCCTTCCTCCTTGAGCTCTCCCCCAATAACTCGCCATCTTGTGAACCTAAGCCCCTACTTCCATACCAGCTACATTCGCCCATACTTCACAAATTAAATAAACCTAACATGGTGACGCACTATAAAAATAGAACGTCCATGAGCGGAGGAGGGACAAAAATGAAAAATCAAAATTCACAAATTCAGGACAAAGTGAACCCCATTTGCCTTGTTTGATTCACAAACCAATTCAAATATAATCTAGCATCATTTTCATTCAAAAATCAGTGCAAACAAAACAACTAAGCTAAAGAACGAAACCTCGCTAGAAAACCAATTCCAACTCCCTAGAAAATCGATTCTAGCTTGCTGAAAAATCAAAATTCAGGTAGGAGGAGCCTCTATTCTTCGTTTTATCTCTATTAAAAGCTCTCTAAATGTATTAGTCATGCTTAGACATTCTAGATTGATGAAAATTTACTTGAACGAAAGAACTTAAATTGCTCTTCCTCTAGTTTTATCTTTCTTTATTTTGGGTCAAAATGATGTTGGAATGAGAATTTTGTTGATTATAATTCAATCAAAATGGTGCAATAATGCTAAGAATGTTACTAAAATTTAAACATAGGAATTAGAATTTGAATTTTGAGAAGTGACCAAGACATGTGATGTAAATAATGTACCTTTACTTAGTTTAGCATGACACCATCATAAGGCTTAGAAAATAGGAAAGGGGAAGAAATGGAATAGAGAAATCAGAGAGTTGGACCAAAAGGAATATGCAGAAGGTACAGAGAGAGAAAGAGAGAGAGAGAAAGAAAGTAGAGAGAAAAAGAGATAGAAAGAGAGAGAGAAGAGAGAAAGGGAAAAGTGAGAAAGAGAAAAGAGAGAGAGGAAGTAGAAAAATAAACTAAAGAAAAAGAAGAGGAAAAAAATAAAGAAAGAAAGGGAGAGAGAAAAGTAACAATTAATAAATAATATATGGTTTAATAATAAATAAATTTCTATTTACTTTTTCTCAAAAGTTTACATTAATTTATGTCGCCTACTTTTACTAGATCATCAAAAATATCTATTTCATGTATGAAATCAAAAAGACATGAGAACTAATCTCATCCTTTTCTACTATTGACTATTATTGTCTACTGTAGAATCAATGTTTAAAGTTGTCAAGATTGATTGTTTACCTCTACTAATAATAGAGGAATTGTGTGAAAAAGCTACAAAAATAATTTTCTCTAACAGACAATACTTATATAAGGAACCTTAGGTTAGAAGAGGAATTCATGACTTATGAAAGCCACAAGTTTTAGTATTCTCAGATAACTTTTATGAATGAGTATTCTTGACAAAGGTGAGGATGAGGGAGAATCCTTAAGCGCCTGATTGACTAAGGAGAAATAACCTCAGAAATTGAAATGAGTACTAAGGATCGATTGACAGAATGTTAGGGGGTAGTTGTCGATTTAAATGTGAATTAAGATTGGAGAACTACATGGGTTGACTACAAAAGCTATCAAAGGAATGTACATAGGCTCAATTGAGTCCTTTGGGGTAGATAAGTTGTCAAGTTGTGAGCGACTCTAAAGATAGAGGGTGTCACGGAACAAGCTTGGCGTCCCCGCGAAGCATTACCATATTCGGTTATGAGTATCCTTATCCGAGAACCAAGTAGGATATGTACTCCAGATTGTCACCCATAATGAAAACATGGATTTTTATGATACGCTTCTTGTTGGTCCTCCTGGAGTTAGAAAATTGGAGGCAACGAAAGACTCTATAACGATTAGAAATCTTAGATAGGCACAAATACGATAAGAAGAGAATGTGCAATAGTAGATAGATATTTACCTGTATGTATGTGTGTTAACGATAGGTGACTCACTCCTACAACCCTACTTTTCAGATATTGATGGCAAAAGAGTTTCATCCCCTGTTTCACTTAATGATCATTTCCTTATAGGAAAGATGAACCCACGACCCCTTATTTGTGAACAACACCTTTACTGAATATGTGAGATTTATAACATCCTATTTTTCTAATTAATAAAATACTATTGTTTCATAAACAAATAAGGTTGTTAACTTAATAATAGGAAATTATTTATTATTTAGCAAAGTAAAGAATGATAAAAATAAATTAAAATTTAATATATACTTAATAAAAATTTAACAAGTAAATAAAATAAATAAAATATTTGAAAA
>JAMLFT010012598.1:0-10325 GCA_026544285.1 Pachyrhizus erosus
AATTATATTATAATTAAAATTTATTCTAAATAAGTATCCTTAAATATATAAAATATATTTTAGATTTACAATGAATAATTTAAATTGTAATATATATATTAACTATCGACAATGTTTTTTAAAAAATTATTAAAATTCCTTTTAGAGATAAAGATAAAAGAGAGTAGATTGTAAGAGACAAGCATTAAGACGATAGACATAAAAATAAAAGGAGGGTGGTTTGGGATGATTGAGAGAGGTCTGAACTGAATTGAATCCGGATTGTTTTTTTGCTCAACCTACTACAGCTTACAACCTGCATCGAGCCAGGTAGTCTGTTTTGCTACCTTTGTTCTAAGGGAACTCTTACAAAGTTGCTATACTGGGTTGAATCTAATGACATTTTGTTGAGCTTGTCAAGTAGTGACCTTGATCCATTTGACACCCTTCTATGTGATGATCGCTTGACTTTTATCATTTAGAACCTTGCAGTTTCAATACCACAATATTAACCACTGCATTATTTCATTTCTCTTAACATGGTCAATGATCTTATGTAGTGGAAACTCTGGATTAAATGCTGAAATTACTCTACGTGTGCAGTTTATGAATAAAGTTCTATATGCAAGAGAAGGTGCTAAAAGTATTATGGATAGGACATTTGCAGATTTACCTTGGCAGATTCGAGTTGAGGTGGATGGAGTTGAAATTGAGGTCCCTGAGGTGAGTCTGTTAAGTATAAATAACCTTTATTTTAGTTCACATCACTCTTTATGTTAAATTGCTTAGATTATAAATTGTTATTATTTTTTCATTTGAGAATGCTACAAAGTAATTTTTTTGAGTAAATTACCTCTATTTCTAACATTTCTTAGAAGACTATAGCTATGGTGCACCCCTTCTATTTATAATTGGATTCATCTTAACTCATGAGCATACTATACAACCTTCCACATAGGATTCCAACTCTTTCACAGTTCATTGCTTCTTATTCGTTGGTTTCATTCCCCAAAGCCCATCATGCCTCCTCTGACAAGTCCCCTACGTGAAACCCGTCATGCCTCCTCTGACAAAGCCCATCGCATCTCCTCTAACACCTCCAACAGCTGCATCGAGTCTGACTAACATGAGTTTAGGTGCATTTGAAAATTTCAACTTCTAATAGATATAAAATTGAAATTCAATTTCTTTTAAAAGGTATATCAACTCTCCCTAATTGGATTTCTCACGATTGAAAAAAAGTATTCAACTCATAGTTTTCAAATCGAAGATACCAATGGATTTGGTGACTCAAGTGCTTGGTCAAAGAAGAAGGATAATGATGCTTTGCCATTTTCTATTTGTGATAATTGATTGGCTCCAAAGAAAATTTGCAATGGATTGGGAGTTTCTTTTGGGAATAATTTCAAGCATTCTTAATCAAATGATAATAGGGAATGTACCATTGTCTTGAAGACTATGGAATAACAATACAACGAGTCTTAACTCATCCCAGCAGCAAGTTGACATGTACAATAGTGAAAAAGGAATCTCAGATGTTAGTCAAACCTGATGCAGCTGCCAGAGGTATCGATGACAACGAGCTTCGTTGGTGGAGGCGCAACAGGCTTCATTGGAGGAGGACAAACGTGGCAGAAGGAGTATAGATGAGAGGCTATGAAGCAGTAAGGATCTAGTGTGAAAGAGTGTATGATATAGTAATAAGATTAAGTCAATCCAATGGTTGATAAAAGTGGTGCATCATAAACCACCTACTAAACTGGTGCACCATAGCCATAGTCATCTTAGAAACCACAGGTGTAAATTTGACATTATTATGTTTCTAATATCTTTTCTTATGTCAGCATAGGGTTAACTCTATTGACAAGTAGTTAATGGAAGGGATTTTCAAATCAGGGTGTGTATTTATAGATTTTGAACAGAGGGAATATTTAAGTTTGGGAACAGGAGGTTAAAGTAATTTACTCAATTTTTAAGCCCCCAAAGAGCAAGGCACCTTTGCTGAATTATTCAATTTGGTTTCAATTAATTCAGGATGCAGAAGGTGTGCTTGTTGCAAATATTGGAAGCTACATGGGAGGTGTAGATTTGTGGCAAAATGAGGATGAAAATTATGATAATTTTGATCAACAATCCATGCATGATAAGATTCTTGAAGTTGTGAGCATATCTGGAACATGGCACCTCGGGAAGCTTCAGGTAAAATGAATCCTGGATTCCCCTACTAGTGATATGCTACTTTAGTATGCACATCATGCCGTAGCTAAAGGGCCTACTACTTGAGAATTGACATTGATTTAAAGAATATGCTGGTGATCCTTTTTTTTTTCTTGAATTGAATTTTAAAAAAATGAACCTAAGAACTAAAGTTAGAAAGTGTTTTTTTTTTTTTTTTACTTTTCCGGCTTTAAATTATGTTGTGTGTGGAGAAGGAGCTGCATCTCAGTTGTATTTAGTCTGTGGCCTCCGTTACTTTTGCTTTATTTCAGCATCCTATTCTATTTAAGCTCTCTTAGATAATTTATTTGAACTATAGTATTAAGACATAATTTATTTGTCTAGGTTAAGCTCTAGGGAGTTATTTGAACTATGAAATCATGGAAGCTCAAATTCTCTGACAATGGCTTTGTCAAAACAGGTGGGGCTTTCTCGAGCTCGAAGACTTGCACAAGGACAGTCAATTAAGATACAATTGTTTACCATGTTTCCTGTTCAAATTGATGGTGAGCCTTGGTTTCAGCCATCCTGCACAATTTCCATAACCCATCATGGCCAGGTTATCATTCTAAAACTTGTCCACTGTGCATTACAGGCACTCAGGCGGCGTCAGCCCCTTTGTGTCAACTATCCCTTACTTTGCAGTTTCATGCCCTTGCACTGTTAGTATAAAAACTAAAATTTCTACTTGTTTTGTAAACCTGTACAAACTGGCAAGAATCTGCTTACCCAGTTTTAATTATTTTCAGAAAGAAAATGACCTCTGCCACTGAAATTCACAACTTCTATATCTTGGGAAATGATCGATACTGCTAAGAAAAAAATAATACGACAAAATATAGTTGTCTCAATTTAATCAGATGTTTCTGATATTTTTTATCCTCGTACATTATTGATTTCTAAATGTTCCACCAATAAAATGCATCAACATTTGTTGGCTTATTCTCCTTTATTGTGGTTGTTCAGGCTTTCATGTTGAAGAGGGTGGCTGAGGAACCTCTTGGTCCTGCATCTGCAATAATTGCTGAAGTGCTTGAGAATGCTGAAACAAATAATGTAATTAACGCTTCACAAAAGCGAGCTCTTCTTCATGAAATGGCACTGAGGCTGTCCTAGAAGTATTCTCTCCACCCTGTGAATGTGATTAGAGATTTTGTATTTCATTTGAAATATATTTTGCACACTTTGTGTGTATTACTTTTCCTTTTTGAATCTTTTGTCTAAACTTCCTGCTACTTCTGAAGCAGGCTTGTGTATTATGAATCTTTACATGAAAAGAAAGAAATGTTTACATGAAAAGAAAGAATGAAATCAGCATTACGCAGTTATGTATACCAACTACCATGCCCCCATGCAGTAAGTGCTTACATTTGGCATATCCATTATTTTATGTGCTATACATTATGAGGAGAGGATAATTAATTTTCTAATCCTAAATTAAAAGCTGTCATATACCGATTTATTGAACAATATAGTAAATGGTTGCGACTTAAAAGGAATGTTTAAAGCATGGTTGCGTCATATTTTAATGGTTCTTCAGACCGTAAATCGAAAACTTGGTTGGCCTGAGTTTTCAGTATTACCTCTGCATAATCATATAACGAGTGGCCCTTTACTCTACAGGAAGAATTTGTCAAAATGCTTTCGAGGGTCGGATTCTCCCCTCTTCACCTTCATGCTTCTTTCCTAGTAAACCTTTAACCTTCAACCACAGGCGTGTTACAAAACCTTTTTCTCTTGTTCCTGTTACGCACGCTCGTTTTTCTGGTACTTGTGGACTGGATATTCTTCTTGGTGCCTTTGTGCTTTCTCTGTAGATACGCTTCAGGTGGCGTCGATAAAAGGGGGAATTTAGGTGGAACGCGTATGATGGTGATGAGCCATTAGAGCCCTGGATGGCCTTGTTAAGCTTGTGCCTGTGAGTCATCTCTTTGTATGCTGGTGAAGATTCTTTTGAGGTTTGAATGGCCTCCTTTAGTTGTAAAGTTATCTGTTTGAATTCAAACGAGTCGTATAGGTCACTGCCATTGTACTCGATGTTGAGTCTCCTTGTACGAGTCACTGCTTCCACTTTTTCCATGAAAGATGAAGAATGGGCTAATTAAATTTACACGGCCACCAACCACTCCCAAAACATTCATACCTAACTGCACTTCCATTGTTCACTGTATTTTTTGATTAATAACTTAGAATGTGCACTGTTCAAAAGAGGTGGAAGTTTGTTGCCTTGCCTTGAAAGTAACGTAGTTAAAATACGTTGTTAGCAAGGTGACTGCATTGCTTTCTACGTTTTTCTCACGCCCTTGATTTATATCGAAGCAACTAGGTTTATGAAAGTTCAGTGACTTCTCCTAAGTGACAACAGTTCAAAAGCTCGAAGACATTGCAAGCATTTTTTCCCAGGTGACATGGACTAGGCCCTCTACATCTTAGTGAGGCTCGTATATTTTTAATATAGTCCTTATAAATATAAATTTCTCTTTATCATATCATGTTTATTATTTTTTCTTCATTTTTTTTCTTCTATGTATCTACTCAATTCACCTCGAAATAATGTAGACATTGAAAGGAATTGAACACATTCTATTGGATTTATCTCTTGTTTAAAATTAAGAAAAAGAAAGAAGACAAAATATAGCTGCATATAACTTTTTTTTTTTTTATCTATATCATTTATTTGTTGGAGAAATGACATTGTATAAATGAAATTGTTATGTCCAGTTGGGATGGTTTTAGGTTTCTAAGTTTTTAAAATACAAAAAATTAAATTAATTTTCAATTTTTAGTTGATAAATTTAGATTTTTTATTTTTAGTTTTAAATAAAATGGTGGCTTTTACATGAGGCTGCAACAAGAGGATCTAAAGAGAGAATCTAAAGAGAGAGTAAATCAAAACAAAAAAAGAAAAAAAGGCTATCTAAAGTTTTACATGTTTTTGTAAATTTAGATTGGATTGAGAGTAAATTGGGTTAAAAAGGCTCAAGTTTGGTTTGTGCTCAAAATTTAAAACTCAAGCCTTATATTTTATTTAATAAGTTTGGATCAAATGGTTGTGTTCTCAATATGGATCGAGGAAAAAAAAGCTTAAATATAATTCATGTTTTGAAAATAATGTTTGAGTAAAATGAAAACCAAATATGGTACAAGATACTTGCAAGTTAAGCCTAGATCAAGATAAACGTGACCAAATATAATTTGTATTCAAAATTTAAAGTCCAAGACTAATATTTCATCAAGTAAGCTCAAGTCTGGTTGATAGCTAGTTATAATATTCTAGGCCAAAAAGTTAATGATAATTCAAGCTTTTAAAATGAGACCTAATTTTAGTTTGTATGGGCTTTTTGTAGGTTAAGCTTAGATTAGGTCATGGTTAACTTGTTAAAAGGTTTAAATTTAATTCATGCTTGAACTTTAAAGCTTAAGCCTTATCTTTATTGAGTAAGTTTAGGTTAGGTTAACCATGAGCTCAATGTGAGTTAAGCCAAAAAATTAAAATTCAATTCAAGCTTTTAAAATAAAGATTAATTCAATTCAAGCTTAATACAAACCTTGTTTGAATGAGTTTGTTCGAGTTAACCCCAAATCAAACCATGATTAAATTATATTAGAAAGGCCAACATTTAATTTATGCTCAAAATTTAAAGATTAAGCCCTAATTTTTAGTAAATGAGTTTGGTCAAACCAATATTAGCCTTGACGTAGGTCACAAACTATAATGTGTTAGGATAAGAAGCCTAAGTTCAATTTGTTCTACTAAAATAAAGTCCATGACAATGAATGTTTGGTTTGTACAATATTTTTGCAAGCAAGCCCATATCAAGCCATGATTGAATTAATATAAAATGATCTAGATTTAGTTTGTGCTCAAAATTTAAAGCTCAAACCTTAAATTTTATTGGAAGGATTAATGTTAAGTTAGTTGCATGTTTGTTACAAGTTGCAAACTATAATAGGTCGGGCCAAAAGGCCCATGTGTATTTAGGTTTCTAAATTATGGTCTAAGCTTGATGAAAGTCTAATTATATTTGATTTTTGCAAGTTAAGCCTATATCACGCCTAAATGTAACTTGTACTCAAAATTTAAAATTCAAACCCAATATTTAATCGAGCAAGTTTGAGTCAAGTCAATAACGAGCCAAATGTGGACTGTGAGCTATAACGAGTTAGGGTAAAAACTCGACATTCAATTTAGGTTGGGTAAAATAATGTCTAAGACTAGTAAAAACTTAGTTAATATGGGCTTTTTGTTAGCTAAGTCCAATTGGTACATGACCAAATTAATCTAAAAAGGCTTTGATTTAATTCACGTTCAAAATTTAAAGCTAAAACTTTTCATTCATTAAGTAGGTTTAGATAAGGTTAATCATAGGCTTAATGCGGGTTAAGTTAGAAAGTCCATATTTAATATGGACTTCAATAATAAGCCTTATGTTTAACAAAAACTTGTTTGTACTAGCTTTTATGGCTTGCCACTGGATCAAGGGATTGTTAGATTGAGCTAAAATAATGCAAACTTAATTTATGCTTAAAATTTAAAGCTCAAGTCTTACATTTCATTGGGAAAGTCTAGATTGAATCATTGATCTAATTTGACCTTATAGGATCTCGCTTAAGCATGCCTAAGTCTTACTTAAGCAAGCCTTAGTGTCTTGTTTAAGCAAGGTAATAATGCATTGTCTCCTTTCTAGAATAGCCTTACATAAGCAATCTAAAAAGGCTTCGCTTAAGCAAAGTTAGAGAACTTTTAAGATTTGATTTTTCTTTAATTGTTTGTCAAAAACAAAACTTTAAGGTTCTTCCCAACTAGGTCCTTCACAAAAATCCTTCCAAACAAACAAAAACCACAAAAATCAAGTGTAAAAGGAAAATAAAATTAAACTTCAATCCAAATTAATTAATTAATTCAAAAACTACTTGAAATGGGAATAAATAGGATTCAAAAATACAATAGATATTAAATAATTACACTTAAATACTACAAAATTGAAAATATAGATGACAATTATCACTTGAATAAATTTAAAATTTTTAAGGAGTTTCACAAAAACATCATTATCTAGTGAGTCATATAAATAAGTTTCAACATCTATTATTTTTTTTTTGTCTTGGACAATAACACCTATTATACACAAATTGAGTCTTTCACATATTTTTAAACTATTTAGGTTTTGAAAAGTAGTTACATCCACCCATGTATAATTATGTCTATTTAAAATAATTTTTTAAATGAAAATTCTTAAGTGTCAAATCATTCATATATCTCATAATTTTATCATTTTTATTTCATTTTAACTTACAAGTTAATTTTACATTTTAGGTGCAAGGACTACAGGTCCTAAAACTTTCACTTTATAAGTGTATTTCTACCTCGATTGCACCTTTCTATTTTGATCAATAATTCATTTGTCTAGATACATTCTTCAATATACTTTGATTGATAATCCTTATTATCAATCATTACATTTCCTATATTATACGTAAAATATCATTAATGTTGACTTTATTTTAGTTATATGATATTCCATTCATTACATTGTGTGTTGAGATCTTATTATTTTCATTAATTTTAGGCATTCAAATTTCTTCTAAAATAGGAAATCTAGTCTATGAATTCTTTAAGAATTACTCATATGTACTATTTAAGAGTTATCATATCCTTAATTAGACTTTCTTGATTTTTATTTTATTTTATTTTATTTTAAATATTTTTATGTTTGAAATTGTCAAGTTTGTTAAGTTTTATGTGCTCTTCAAATTTAATAAATTATCTAACGACCGCATCAATACTAATTGAAACATTAACAATTAGTATATATAATTTAGTCTTACTTTTTATATTAATAAGTACATTTATCAATTGACTTGATAAAATTTAAAGGTGAAATATCTTTTAAGCTTTTAACTCAATCACATTATTTTATACAAAAGTTAAAATAAGATAATGATAATTCATTTTAGTTAATTTTTTTTTTCAAATACTTCCTTTCTATCTATGATAGGAAATTAGTTTGTTAAATTGACAACTAATATATCAAGTTACGAATAAATCTCTTATTAATATTTCAAAATATCTCATTATTATTAATAGAAATTTATATCCACTACATATTTCCAAATTCCTTTAATGATCCGGTGGAGCCATAGAACATAAATTGCACTTCAAAAAATTTTTTAGATGTGAAATATTAAATCTTTGTCCCAAAACTACATACAAAGAAAATAATTCATAATAATTAATTGTTTACTTGACTTGATGGAAATCAATATTTCATCATGCAAAATTACACATTCTCAATTAAAATTATATGGATATATTATAAGATGTTATCATTTGAATATTTTCAATTATAGCCAAAAAGATTTAATTCTTTTACAACTGTAACTCAATTGTTTGTATAAATGATAACAAAGAAAAAATATTAATTCTATAGATATGTTCAAAATTGAAAAGGAAGTATAAAGAGGTGTATTTTTTATTTATATAAAAGGTATTTATACAAATAAATATAAAATAATAAGAAAAATAAAAAACTATAATTTTATAGTTGTTTATGATATTCTCTCAAAATTTTATTTTTTTTAAGAAAATAACACATTGTTAATGTAAATTTTTTTATATTATTATAAAGCTAAATAACATCTTAATTACAATTTGTAAAATATATGATTATAAAGCTAAAAAATTATAATGATATTCTATATTAATAAGAACAATACAAGATTAATCAACATAATATAAAAAGTTAACGTAAAAGAAAGCATAAAAAAATTATACTATATTTGTAAAAAAAAAGTATACTAAAAATATATTTGAATTAAATTGTAATGATGGTTTTTTTCTTCTTCTTTTATCTATAAACTACTCTTCGTCCAATGTGGGCGCTTTATAATTATTTGGCCTTACGTATGTTATCTCATCTCATGATATCATCCCATCCCAGCAGAACTGCCGAAGTGTCCCTCAGTCACCCCTTGGTGAAACTTACAAGTCACAACTACAAACACAGCTTATGTCATTCACTTTTTTTTTTTCTTTAAATATATTTTTAATTAAAAAGATCATTTTCTAAATTTAAAAGGATAACATTTTAATTAAATGATCAAAATTTAAAATACTTCAATTTTAAGAGCTTTAAAACATATCAACTCTTTAGTTTATGTATAATTTTCTCTCGGTTCTGTGTCCCTCACAACCCACACCCTATCAATTGAGTTATTGGAATTTGGAATTGTTGGAACTTGGAAGTACCGATAAGCCAATTTGGTTTTGATCTCTTGTTTTTTCCAACCCTTTATCTCTTATTACTATTCAATTTGACATGGAATGGAACACTATCCTAGAAGATGGTAAGTTGCTTCGTCAAGCTTTTGACTCAAAATCTACTTTTTGTATCCATATATATATATATATATATATTTATTAGTTTCTTCCTACGTTATAGTAATTCCATTTTTCACACAATTTGTTTTAAACAGAAGTTTAATAGCTCGAGAAAAAATAATAAGGTGAAATTACCCCATTACAATATTTTAATTAATCACACATTAAATTTATTTAATAAATTATGAATACTTAATCACTTAGTAAAAAAGAGTTGTAATAATGAATTATGTAGATCAGTAGTTAAATCTAACTATTTTTTTTTTAACTTTTGATAATTGGTTAAGTGATATAGAATAATGTGTATATAAGATCTAAGAAAACACAAAAAGTTAAGAGTTAGCGAGTCAAAGTCATGGATGCGATTGATGCATTCCCCTTTATCTTTTATGTTCTACGATGTACAATGAATGGAGCATTCTTGGACATTTGAGATGCATTTCACTTTGGAAAACAAGAAATGGTACGGAATTTGGGCACGGATTTTCTTACAAAATACAAATGTATTGGAGCCGTTGATGATATATTATCCCTTGCAAACTTAAAATTAGTGAAAGGGGTATGTTTAGATAATTTTTTTTATAAACATTTATGAAAATAAAATATTTTCTTATAAATTAAAATTAATTTATATAATTTAATAATAAACTTTTAGAAAAACTAGCGAGATAATTTATGTAAATTAGTTTATACATGAATTAGTTTTAATTTTAAAAAATATTTTATTTTATTTTTTCTTATAAATGTT
>JAMLFT010012599.1:0-10324 GCA_026544285.1 Pachyrhizus erosus
TTTTAATATTTTTACAAAATTATTAATTATTTGTAAGACATAACTAACCATTAGTGTCATAAGTAAAAATTTATAATTATATATAATCACAATCGATTATGCTTAACTATAATTATATATGTGAGTCACTATACATTAATATGTTATGAATGAAAAAAAAAATAGGTGAAAAAAATTATCATTACAAATATCATTACTCTAAATATATATATGGGTTAATAATTTTTTACTATGTATATAAAATTAAATGATCACGTATCAACTCATCATATAGTTTCACTCTCACTAAATATACTCTTAATATTTGATCAAATTTCTAAAAAGTAATTACTGTTTGTTCAAATTGTTTAACACCATCTTGAATTTTTAATTGATCCACTTTTTTTAATTTTTTAATCAAATTTCTTTTAAATAAGTTAGATCTTGAGAGTTCATAAAAGTTAGGACAAACCTTAAGAATTAAAGAATATTTATAAAATTACTTACAAATTACTCAATAATAAAATATTCATATAAATAATAAAATTTAAATAAATATTATTATAAAATATGAGTCTAATTCTTAACATTTGAATAAACTTTTATTGACATTAGACTGTTCTTATTGAAAATATGTTTTACTTGTACTTTTCTCTATAGTATTTTTTAAGTTGGAAATTAAGAATTAATAGCTCAATGCATTAAAATTTATTTAAAGAATTAATATGTTTAACATATGATCTTTTATACACATGAATCTAAAAATTAAATCTTTTATCATATATTTGAAAATTTTGATTATTTATCAATTATGACATATTATATTTGTCCAATACTTTTTTTATATCTAAAAACAGTTTAATAAATATGTATGGTTAGTTTCAGTTTTTACATTGTTAATTAATAAAAAATCCCAAATATTGATTTATAGTATATGTGATTTAGAAACCCTCTTGGTTTCTTTTTCTTTGGCCAACTGAAATGTCACAGACTGCCACTAATTAATGTTTATATGTAAACAATGCAGTAAGTGTGTTGAGATTTGGTCATTTATAATAGCTTCAAAATTTGTAGCAGTTAATCGGTTGTTCACATGCTTCACATAACACACAAATTTTGGAGACAGTTTTATATTACAAAACTGAAAAGTCTAAATAAAATATATATTCCATCCGTATTAAATATGAATATGTTAACGTGGACTACAAGTTTATGTACATTGTAGCAACTCATACATAGATTAAATACTCAACTAACCCAGAAACAGATTTCTATATAATGTCTATAGAGTATGGCACAGAACTATAGAAGATAATTATTACTAGATCGAAATCAAGTAGATTAAAGCAAATGTCTCGATCAGAGTATTTATGTTCATCTGACAAGCACCTACCATATTGTATACGCTTCTCATAATTTTATTTGTCATTCCCATGATATAACAAAAAAATAAAAAGAAAAAAGAAGAGAAAATCTACGATCGAAGACGAAGGCAACAATATTTATGCAAATTAAGAGCCAACAAAGAAAGAGCTTTAAAACTACATGCATTCTGGGTCCAGCCATCCCTGCAGTGTTTGCATGCCCTTTTTGTATTATTCTGAAATTCACTTCTTTTAAATTTGATACAATAATAGCGTAAAAGTTTCATTGTGAAAAGAAAATTACAAAGTGAAACATGACATTTATTGTATGATTTTCAACTCCCAGAAAATATTTTATCAAATAAGTGTGATATTACATGATTGTTGGATAGTTTTCTTATTTTTATATCCTCTGTTGATCAAAATATAAATAAATATCATAATTATGTTACTCTAAACCGAAAAGCTTCAAGCTTGTATGAATGAATATACTGTGGTTTCTAAAAGCTACGTAGCGTAGTGAATGTCTGAATATGAAGGCTTCTGAAAAACGCCTTAGACTTTGGTGTCGCTGATCTGAGCAAATAAGGTGCATAAAGTGCTTGGGGAGAATTTCAGTGCATAAATTTTGAGGAAAATGATGGGATTGGAAAAAAGGGCTTGTAGCAGCATTGATGGAGCTACGTCCTTGGTTGCAAAATAATAAAAAACATTTACTTTGATTATTATTCTATTTTTCTTTGGTTTATAAATACACACACATACACATAAATCTATACCCCGCACTATCAAAATTGTAAGTATCTACGGCTTTCACTTCAAACAACATCGGCAGAGTAGATGATAAACAGTGAAGTAGATGGAAACAGCTTCAACCTGTGAATATAGAAGCTAGTCAATATTTTTCATTAAATTTCTTTAGAAACCTAAAAAATCTCAACAAAGGTTGAAATTAACTTCCATTTCTCAATCAACAATGGAAGGCCACATTCATGCAAGGGAGTAATTAAAATGATCATTATTGGTTATAAAAAAGAACAAAACTTATGCAACTGATGCAAATTGTAAAATGATTCAATTTAATTTCAGCTCTAAATGGTAGCATACAACAAAATAAATGAATCATTTCACTTTGAACATAAGAGTAAAGCTTCAGACACACCAAGAAATATAACAACACCTAAAGTTGTTGAATTCCCATCACTCTTTAGCACCTCCCAAGTTGTAACTCCTCAGCCCAAACTTTCATAATTTTTCCTCTTCACGGCCGAAATAGATAGCCTATGGTACACTTACTAGTGCAAGTTTCGAATTTAGTGAAAATGAGCAAAGAGTAAATGCAAATGAAGGAAAATAATGCAGATAAAATTCTAGTCAAACCTGAATAATCAATAATAAAGGCTTCAGATTTGATTGAACATGTAAATTCAAGAGTAGTTGTTAGCTTTTGTTTATAGTAAAACTCGAACCCATCAAGACTTTGATTTATCAGTATTCCCCCAGCGCACGACTTGGGCTGGACTCAAATAGCCCAATTGATTACAACGACACAACCCAACCGCCTATCTTAAAGGGCCGAAAAACTAAAAATCGACTATCTTAGCGTTTTTTTGGGTACATACTTATCTTAACAGATTATTGCAACACTATTCTAAGTAAAGAGGTTAATTTTATTCATGATTCGTGTAAAAAAAAAACTATATTTTCAACCGGTTAAAATTATCATTAGAATTATTTTTTATGATAATTATTATAAAACGTAACTAACTACAATATATATAATTATTTGTGATTGTATTATAATGTCAAAAAATCCTTATATTATCGTTACCTAAATTATTCATTATCATCTTGAATATATGTAAAAAAAATTACATTTTTTTAAATATAAATAAATTTTAATTAATTTTAGTTTATTTAATTATATTATTATTTAAATATCCATCATTTAATTGAAGTTGTCTTTTCAATAATTCTTTTCTATTTAATATCAAGTTTTAATAAAAATAAAATTTTAAAAAATAATTAAATAAGACTAATACAATTAAATTGATGTTTAACTAACTTTCTTAATAAGAATATAAGTAAGTTTTCTTACTTATATTTAAGATAGGAAGAAGTGTTTACTATGATAGGGTGATGTTATCTAATTTTTATATATTTAAAAAAGTACATAGTATACATATTAATAGTGTAAAAGATTTTTACATTATTATCTAATTATAATTTATTAAATATGATAATTTGATCAATGATGATTTTTTTTATTCGTTCACATTGTAAAATTTTTAAATTGATAATGATAGAAACTAACCTAAAAAAATATTTATTTGTACACACTATATCCTTTAATTAAAAGTGTGAGACTAATCTCATAAGATATGAAAAACTATTGGGAGTAACCCCTCTTTTAACATACAATCTTCCATGCAAACAAACTTGATAATCACCCAAAAAAATAGTTGCTACTCAAGTTTAAAGAAAAAAAATAAAAATTTATATTTCATGTGTAAGATTGAGACACTTCAACTACTAATGCATTGAAATCACAGAAAAAGAAACTATGGCCGGCTGCATTAAAAGTGGGAGGTTGCATCTTGGATCCCCATTCTTTTCTTTACCTTCCTCATTAGCCTTTTCTTTTTCTTTGATTCTTTTTACCTGTAAACGCTTAGTCTTGTCCAACTGTGGGGGCAGTTTACAGTGCACATACATATTTACATTGTTCGTGTAAAGTTGTATGGAAATCGATCACCCTATTAACACTGATAAATTCACAATGAAATTATTTTTTATTTCTCTACATTTGAAAAATACATATGATGTTAATTACTTGACATGTTTCAATGATATATTAAATAGTTTTGAATGGATATAAAATTTTATAAATATTATTTATATGATAATAATATTATTTATAGGATGTAATCTGTAAAAAAAAAATAATTAACGCAGATTTTGGATTATTTTTTTAAAATATTTAATCATGTAAGATTTTTTTTAATAACATTTGTAATCACATATTTAAGAAACAAAATTGTATATCAATCATATCATATCATGTTAGTTAATTATGTAAGATTTGATAAAAAAAAAATATTTTTTTATAAAAATATACATATAAATTTTTTATAATAAATATGAAATAATAAAATATTTTAAATTTTTTTTATTTTTCTATTTATAACATTTAAATTAAAAATAAGACTTATTTTTATAATATTTAATTCATAATTTTTATAGTAAAATACTCTATTAATTTTATTAACAATCAATTAGAAAAAAAGAACTAGTATTAATAATAAAAATAATCTAAAAAATATAAATTTAAAACATGCTTACTATTATAAACTAAATCGATAACTTCTTTTTAAATTATAATAAATTAGATAATTAAATTTTATAAATAAAAACTAGAAGTGTATTTATTGTCATGTTTTGTGATTTTAAGGGGTACTTTATAACTTTATCTAATCATTATTTCTCCGCCTTAAAGTTGGTCTCGCAATGTCTTTTGTCAACAAAAAAATTATATCTTTACTTGTCCGTACCACAACTTCATGGTTCGCTCAGACAGAAGATAAGTAAAGTCTTTTTTTTTTTTTAAGGTACTCAAATGGAGAAAAAAGGGTCTGTAAAAATATTAATTATTAATATTTTTATTTAAGAAATAAAAAAATTTAATTAACATATATGCAATGTTAAAAAAAAAAATTCTTTTAAGAAAAAACAACTTCATTATTCTACTATATATGTTAAATAAATGTTTTTCTATTACTTTTTTTCTCCATTTAATTAGTGGACTAAACTTATAAGCTCTCCACTTGCATGTCTTGCCAGACACACATCTTTTCATACGAATGTTAAATACATATTATGTATATATATTACTTATGAAACACTGTCAATAATCCCAGTTCATTTCCATATAAATACATTTTAAAAAAATAAGATTAATAAAATATTACTTAAAATCAATCATGTTTCAAGAAGATTAAGTAAATTGATTTATTATTAATTAAAAATTAAATACTAAATCAAAATTTTAATAAGTAAATTTACATCTTATTTTTTAAAAAAAGGTAAAAAAACAATAATTTTAATAAATTATTTTAATTAGTTTTAAAAAGTTATATCTTAAAATTTACTTTTAATTCTAGATATAAGTTGAGCCGGCAATGCACAACTTTATTTATTATTGTAAGATATATGATTATTGGAAAAATTAAAAAAAATCGTTAATCATATTCATGATCAATTTACTTCTAGCTAGCATAAATTTAAATCTGAATCAAATTGTGGGTGTGTTTATTTTAAATCAAAAATAATTTTTCCATATGATGAATAAGTTTCAATATATTTATTATAAAAATTAATTTAAACAGACATCTCAATTATATTCGAACAATTTAAAATCAATTTCATCAAAATTAATTTTATTTAACTTCAAAATAAAGATGGACTTAGTTGCATCAGATGTATGGGTAGTTTCCTTCTTTAAGTCATTACTTAATGTTGTCTCTTAGGTTGATTTCCTTGTTTGCCTCTACTACTTTTTAAGATTCTTTTTCGGAAACTGGTAAAAAGAAAAGAAAAAATGAGACCTTTTAGGAAATCCGGATTTTATAAATCGTGGGGAGACATTGTTAGACAATACATTCTCTTAAATATATTTTTTATTATTAGTTAAAACTTATAAAAAAATTATAAAATTTTATGAATTTTATTTCTTATTTAATTATATTTACTCATAGTTTCATAATATGCATTAATATTTTATTAATAATAAATAATATATTAAAAAATATGTTAAATAATACTATTTTTATTATTATTCTTCTATCATAATAATTACAAATTTCTATTAGAGTTCTATTAATTTTTTCAAAACTATTGACTTTCAAGTAAATTAATATTTTAAATCTTAAGCGTAAACCACTGTCATAATAGTCCTTGAAATTAGAAAAATAAATAATAAAATTTTAAAATTAAGTTTTGTCAATTAAATTAATTTTTATCTTTAATTATCCACAAACTTCGTTAGCAAATGAGTGATTTGGCATGTTATCTATAACGTATGTTGCCAAGTGGATGCTTAGGCATGGACACATCAATCGGGAACAAATTATTAATAAATTGATAATGTTAAGGACTAAAGTGATATTAAACAATAAAAACACTAATAAGGTAAGCTAGTTGGGACAAATGTCCATATATGGTTGGTCCTTATCAAAAAAATATTAAAAAATTAATGAGACACACCATGTCTCACCCTCACTTCCCAATCATGAACCTATTTTCCATTTTTCCCACCTTAACAACGACACTCATCTTCCCCACCATCACGTGTTACTCCATATACAATAACCATGTAATCATTAGTACCAAAAAAACTACCCATTCCAACACTGACTTCCACCTGTAGTGACTCACAAACTCACCCATTGAATCATAACTTAGCACCTCCACTTGTAGCACCCATAACCTCACCAAGTAAACTATCCTTGTTATGTGATGAACCTATGTTGTTTTCTCATCTTGTGCTAGCCTTTTAACAACTCAAAAAAAAATAAAAAATCTATACCCACTCTTTTTTAACCCATTGATTATAATTGAATGACTTCCAAAGCACATGAATGATGATAATATTTAATGAGTTTGGATGGAAATATAAATCCAAAAGTGATCATATTGTTTCAAACGATGTTTCATTCAAGTGATTGATAATTTTGTGAATTGAACTTAAACATGATATTCCTTTAATAATTAATGTGGTAATCATGTTATCAATTGAAAAATATATCGTATAGTTATATACTATTTGATTATTGATGTTAAAGTATATAAGTGTTTTTAATTTTACAAAAATCTAATCATTATCATCATCGCACCATGTGACAAACATCCTTTTTTTAGATGACAATTATTTATTTATGTGCTTATTTCGTATTTGTATGACATTTAATTTATTTTTTATATTTTGTATTGAATTACTAAATATGCCATGGTCATTGTATGCATAGTAACATATGATGGTAGTAAAAATGAAGGTGATTATTGTAGTGGAATAAAAGAATGGAAATGAGTTTGTCAGTTAAGATGAGGGATGATGAATCCTAAAATTTTGTAATGCTTTATTGATAGTCATGGATCATTGATAAACATTTATCTTAACCGACTCAATTAATGTTTCTATAATTTAATGTCATTGAAATTATTAATTTATTATCAATTTAGTCCTAATTGATATATTTATGAATGTGTAGTCATGTAACTCTCAAAGTGGTAAATGACATATCAATCACACATTTTTTAATGAAATTAGTAGACTACTAATAATAAAAACTAATTTGATTAACAAAATTCAATTTCAAAGAAATATTTATCATTTTTCCAATTTCAAATACTATTATAACAACATGCTACAATTTTAAGAACTAAGATGATAATTTGCTCATAAATTTTCGTTTATATTTACCGCATCGGTGCCCAACCAACTAAATATTGGGTAACTTATAGTTTTATCTTGATTACATTTTATGTATATACTAAAAATACATGACATATGTTAATTAGAATACTAAGGATATTGATTATCAAATTAAAAATTTATTTAAAATCTTTCTTACAATTTTTAATGCATCTCTAATATGATTTTTAATTAAAAAATATTATTAATTTTCTAATCACTACTTTAAGAAAACTGTTTAACAAGACGTAAAATAGCTTGATATTTCAAATTTTTATACCATGTCAGTTTAAAAGTTACACTTTTACTCAGAAATTAATTTCATTTAACGTGGTTTGTAGTGTGTAATACTCTGATCCTGTAGGCATCAATCCCTATGGGAATAGTAAAAATTGGGAACCATTAGAACATAAGAATATATACTTTAGAAACAGCTAGAGTTGGCTTATGGCGAAAGTTTCTTCTTCATTCAAAATTCCAAAACCAAGAGATCAAGCAATTCCCTCTTTTGTGAACTTTATCAAAAGGGGAACTCTATAAGACTGAACCACAGCAGAATAACACCGTGTCAGAACCAGCAAAAATTTGTAGTATAACAATTTTCATTTATTCTATTACTCCTTCCAAGTGTTCTCTCATCTTATCTCCCACCTAAAACAATAGGATGAATTCATACAGTACCACAATTTTGGCACACTTGTTTGGCCTCATTGCTCTCATCCTCTTGCTTGTTTGGTTGCTGCATTACCGTGAGGGCATTCAATATGATAGTGATAATCCATTTCCTGTTTTCAATGTAACACTATTTCTTGTGTTTTTTTGGCCTTTGTTTACACATAAAAATCATATGCTACTTCATCTGAGTCTTTTTTCCACCTTGCAGGTTCACCCTTTTCTGATGTTCTTCGGATTCATTTACCTTGTTGGTCAAGGTATCTTACTCTCACATTATGTCCCTTCTACTGCATTGATCAATTCATCAGCTTTTAGACCAAACCATACAATTGTTATCCCAATTTAGCATATTTCTTTCCCTTCACGAATTAATTTACCTACACAATAACATGTGGACAACTTAAATTGTGTGATGCATACACACACACAAATACCGTATCAATTTCTACACTGATTAATTGGTGTCAAATTTGAGCAGCAATACTGGCATACCAAACGGTGCCAGGAACGCATGAAACACGGAAGATCATTCACTTGACACTTCATTTCATTGCTATAATTCTTGGGGTTGTTGGTTTATGTGCCGTTTTCAAGTTCCATGATATGGTGAACTTGGACGACGTATACAGTCTCCATTCATGGATTGGCATTGGCACCTTTTGCTTGTTTGGCTTGCAGGTATGTCTATATGATCTCATAAGAGAAGAAGAGAAGAAAATAAGAAAATAAAATAAATTAAGATTTTTTTATAAATTAAAATTAATGTATATATTTTAACTTCTATTAAAGTCACGTACATGAGTTAGTTTTAACTTAAAAAAAAGTTTAATTTTTATTTTCGTATTAATAAATGTTTATAAAAAAAATTATTTAAACATAACGTTTATACACATGCAGTTGACAATAATGTATGTCTATTATATGATTTTAACTACAATGAAGACCCAAAATTTACAATGATACCCTTAAAATTTATAGAAAAAGTCATGTAAAAACTTGTAATAATTGGGATGTGATTGTTGGGTGCAGTGGTTAATAGGACTGGCGTTTATGCTTCAAGGATCTGCAGGATCAAGGAGTGCGATGGCCCCATGGCACGTAGCAGGTGGTAGAGCACTATTTTTCATGGCAATTTGTACTGCACTAACAGGGTTGATGGAGAAATATACAATGTTAAAACCACTGCCAAACCACAGAGAATCTCATTTGATCAACTTCACGGGTCTAGCAATTCTCTTGTTTGGAATTTTTGTGGATATGTCAGTGGGTTTGTCCCGTTACGGGTGAATTGTTTTTCTTCACTTCATGTACTTTATTCAAATTGGATTGATCCAGCATTTCTTTCATTTTTTTTTTTTTTGGGATTTTGTAATTCTGTTTATTGTTTACTGGAAATGGCTTGTGTAATTGTTTTTTTTTTAATATCTTTTGGACTCTTGTGGGATATAAGTTGACTAATTGAGGTGCTTTGTTTTCATACAAAAATTAAGGTGATTCTGTACGTTTGTCCTGCGGTTTTGTTCCATTTTTTTAAAAGTAAAGTCATTCTAACAAGAACAGAAAATCAAAATACAGTTCAGTTAGAATGTAACATCACCTTTGAATCAAATTAAATCAACTTAATCTTTTACAGGTTGGTTTGATTCAACTTGACACTTTTTTTTTAATTTATTAAAACATCATAAAATCTAATAATTAAATTTGTATAATTATTAGGCTATACTGTAAAAGAAATGATTTTTTTATTGAATTTTATTTAAAATATTTTAGTTAAAAATAATTTTTTTTACTTTATTTAGTATTATTCTTTAATAATATTAACAACTTTTTTTATAAC